>JBBPDI010087397.1:0-12683 GCA_037974545.1 Cucumis variabilis
TAATAATTTAATCAATAACAATTATTACAATAATAACACTTTATTAATGACGATCAATGGATTATATTTACAATCTATGAGTTTTAGGACATAAATCCCAACAGAATCCACATTTTGTAGGGACATTTGAGATACTTGAGCGGATTGGCCCCATAGCTTATCGATTGGCGTTGCCTCCATCATTTTCTGCAATTTATGATGTATTCCATGTCTTTAGGCTGAAAAAATATGTAGCAGATCTAACACATATAGTTGATTATGAGTCGTTACAAATAAATGAGAAGTATGAGGAGCAACCAGTTGAGATTTTGGCAAGAGAGGTTAAGTTGCTTCGCAACAGAGGAATTGCATTAGTTAAAGTTCTTGGGCTAAATCACGATGTTGAAGAGGCCATATGGAAAAGAGAGGATGTCATGAAAACTCTGTATTTCGAGGTATTCGAGGATTAGAACTTTCGAGGATGAAAGTTTCTCAAAGGAGGAAATATTGTAACACCTCAAAAATTAAGATAATTTTAAATTTAATTATCTTGGTTTTATTTAATTATGTTGAATTTTTTGGTGTTATTTGAGAATTGTTTGATTTGTAGAAATTAGAATTAATTAAATATTTTTTAATGAATATGTAATTAATTGTTGAAGTGGGAATTTTATTTTGGGTTGTTAAAGATTTGAAGAAGGTTGAATGATATTATGAGATTTGAGAATTTTGATTAATTATTTATGTCAGTATATAATTAATTTAAAGAAGTGAGAAATAATTATACTAACGAAAATATAGTTATTAAAAATAGGGGCATTTTTAAAAATAGCAAAATAAAATAAAATATTTATAAACTATAGCAAAATTTTGGATTCTATCACTAATAGTCTTCTATCACTGTAACATATCAATGACTATTAGTGATAGAATTTGTTATAGGTTGTAGATATTTTGTAAAATATACTATTTTTAAAAATTTTCCTTAAAAGTATGGTATTATTGATTGTTGTGAAAAGATAAAAAGAAGATTTGGTAGGATTTTGATGAAGAGAGAGGTGTTGATTTATTTATGAAAAAGAAGAAGATGAGGAAAAGATAAAATATTAATAATGATATAATATTATTATTATTATTATTATTATTATTATTTTAAATAGGTCTCGGCTTGCATGCAAGACAATTCAAACTTCATCTTCGTCCTTTGACAAAACCCTACCTGCCGCCCACATTCTTCATCACATCTCTGCCACCGACGACATCGTTTCCATCTCTGAAACCTTTCTCCATCGGTAGCAATGCGTTAGTCTCTATCACTGGTCCCCATCATGTCTCCTCTCTTCATTCGTCACAGTGAAGCTAAAGTGTCTGCATCTCTTCCTTCCCCTGTCGGCCGCCTCTGAACACTACTATTCATCTTCATCTCTCAGCCTCAGGTGAAGTCGGTTGTACCTCGTCTCTATTAGTTATCGTTGTAAGTTGGTCAAGAACCCCCAAATTCAAGTTGATCTCTCCTTTGTGAGCCACACTCCAAGAAAGCCAAGATTATTCCATTTAAACTCGGGTCTCTAGAGGCGGGCCGAGTTTTCCTTGTGTGTGAAACAATTCTCTTCCTAGTCGAGTTGTTGTCTCTTCTCAAGCCATCTAAGCCACTTGTAATCTTTTGGTAAGTTTGGAACACCCATCAAGTTTGGTTATTGGTCTAAGTAAATAATTTTTGGATGAAGTTTCCCTTATGTTCGGTTCGCTAAATTGTTTGGAGTAATTATCAGTGAAATACAAATCAAAGGTTGAATTGGTTTCAACCTCTTTCATTGGTAAGTTTGGAAGCCTAAATAATTAATTGTTTGATGCTGGTTATCAAACTATTAACTTAAATATTATCTTGGTTTTGGATTTGTCTATTTGGAAATTTTTTACCGTTGCTTTTAGGAATAAATTTTGTTAAGCTTATCTCAAAGTAAGAGATTCTTGATTTGTTTGAGGGGACTTATTAGTTCGTCATGAAGCAGGTTCATCACACGTAAGATGCTCACCATATCTTTCTGTATTGCATGCTTAATTCTATGTGATAAGTCATGGATCATGATCATAGCATGCAAAATACTCATTATGTACCTATTCATCGTGTAATAGCTAAGTCCTCGTTGAGTACAAGTTTTCCTACTGTTCGTCCAAGTGTAAGCGGACATCATATTTACCTGGATGATCCAGGGTCAAATACAGAGAATTGTTTCAAGACATTAGTTCTTGGGTCTACTTGTCGGTTAGGCGTTATGACGATTAAGTTAAAAGAATATATATATAAAAAAACTAAAACAACTTACTTGCACCTACAGACTCGTGCACAGGAGAAAAAATTATGGCAAGATGGAAGATTGACCGAACTAATTTGCATTAAGGAAGACAGTAAAGGAAGGTCTCATAATATCAAGTGAATAAGCTACATGACCACCTCAATGCGATATAACTCACCACGCTATCTTATAATTATGGTGTGCTCCTTTTGGGATCAGTAAACGCCACACTTGGTTTCCTTTTTGAATCTAAATGACTAAGATTGGTGATATGGTTTATATCTAGTAACACTTATTTATTCTACTTAGAGTGATTCACGTTTAAGGACAACAACCTCTCGGTGTCTTAGTCCACACTTGTTCTCCTTTCGAGATATAAATGAAGGAAGTCTTCTCAAAAGGTTGAGAAAACTCTTCCTTACATGTGTTAGCCACGTCCTTGCTACTCAACGTCCTAAATAGTTGGCAACATACACTGGTCAAGTGTAGAATGTAGTTGAGCTAACACACTAAGCGGTATAAATAAATATTACTTATTGAGAATACATCATAAACGTAAACTACAAATAACAGAAAGATAGATGAACAGTAAAGGCATGGATGGATTGAAAATTGTATAAAGATACATTGTATTAAAGAAGGAAGGTCTTTGGTCAATGTACCATATAACTGAATACAATCTAAAGAAAAGAGGAAAGTGAAGTACAAGTTAGGGGGAATGGGGGTTAGACTCTTCTCCTTTCAAAGTCTAAGCTTTTGTGTTACAATTTGGATGGAGAAGATGAAGGAGTGTTGTACAAACGATGGTGAGGCTAATCCTTGTCACCAACTTTCCAGGTTTTGGTCCATTAAGACCTCATTTGGCCATGCAGGCCCTTATCTCTCTCTTCCTCTAAGATTATCAGTGCCAACTTCGGTTCTATGAAGTCACATCACTTCAACTACCATTCTTGTCCTCTAGTGAGTCTTCCTCACGTGATGACGTGGTTCCTCGCCTGAAGATGCTAATTACTCGATGAGTTCCCATCATGTAGCCCTTGCGCGAGATGTTTCCTGCGATTCGATAATTTTTTTTATTCATTATCCTACATTTAGACATGTCAATCGTGTAAAACAGACATGATACTTATTTAAGATATATTTCTAAATAATTATGTATTTACAACGTAAGTTACGCATTCTAAGCATCTTCTCATGCTTTTTGACCTCATTATTCTAATAAAAGAGGTTATAATAACTTATATTTATACACGTTATCAATACTACTACTAGACTTTCGAAACATAATTAAGAGCTTGCATGTATTTTTCCTTATGCATTGATGTAGCTAAGATGCATAATGTGATTATTATCGATGACTGATATAGATGGCTATATAGATTACTGTTATGTTATGACTAAGATATGTTATGATTGAGACATGTTATGACTAAGATATGTTATGACTGAAATATGTTATGACTAATACGTTATGACTGAGATATGATATGATCGACTATGTTATGACATTTATGATATGTTACATGTTAGAAACTAAGGTGTTCTGTTAACTTTGACTGTTAGGGTTGTACTCATATGAGTGTCCCTCGGGATCACCACCTTTTTTTTACTATGTGTGTTCGATGGTACCACCAGTCTATCATGGTAAATTTTATAACCTTTATGAGTGATTTGACGAGGTCACTTACAACCCAATTCTTTGAGGTGTTCCTGTAACGACCCAACTTTTGGAACTAAACTGTGGTCATTACTTTAATAGAAAAACACTTCTTTTAAACATGAGAGTTCATAAAATCCATTAAGGTCAAATAACGTCAAAAAAAATCTTTATTCAGGCCCTATTTCAAACAACCAAAATTTTAAAAGTACAGTTTGCAAAACAATAGTTCATAAACTCTGTTAAATCACAAAAAAAAAAAAAAATTATAGACAGTCTCGTGTCCTAAGAAAACAACAAAACATAGGCAGAAGCATTTTGAACGACATTTCCTATGGCAGTCACGCCTTCTTCTTGCCTCTCGCCGGTCTGCCTCCTTTGTTATCTTTGCCTGGAAAAAAAATTAAACATAAAAGGGTGAGTACAAACATACTCAGTAAGAGACCCACTACTGGTCCCGTTAGGGAAAAAATAAATTATTGGCTTCCTAATGGAGTACCATGCACAGTTACAGTTTTGTGATCCCGTAGGATACACATAATCAGTCTAACACCCCAAAGGGTGCATAATCAGTCTAGTATTCTGTAGAAACACATATCAGTCAAATAGTCCCGCAGGATTAAAAAAAAATGGTGATCCCGTAGGACACCTGCAAGGTAACTACACAATAGGGTAACTAATAATTTTTCTCCTCAGTCCAATCTTTCATCTTAATAGTCATTTATAAATCATTATCATAACCTCATCGCATAAACTCCATTTAACCCCTAACAGTCAACTTACTCTAGTTCAACCCTCAAAGCCAGTAAAAAACATATTTAAGTAACCATAATGTTCTCCACAGTCTACAAGAGCACAACCACACTGTCTCATCAGTCCCAAAGAACACATCCCTAAAAAAATATCATACATTTAATCAAGACAAGAATCCACCTTTCAAAATCTACCCCCTTTAAGAATAATCATCAAGTTTCAGTCGTTCATCAATCATATGTCTATACAAACATATCCAGTTAGACACAACAATGCACTCAAATACCAAGTCCACATCCGTCCATACATAGATATATATTTTCTCAGTCGAACACAGCATACAATAAACAATAAGTCTACATTCAAAAGTATATATCACAATCATCATCCTTTCTCAGTTCAGATATAACAACACAATCCATCACATTCAAGGCTATGGGTCCACAATCCATCACATTCAAGGCTATAGGTGAGTCCAGTAGAAAGCCCCTTACCTCAAAATTATTCAAACTTCTCAAACACTATGTCCAAAGAAATCAAGTCCTAACATAAACAAGCATAATATCAACATCTTTCTAAATAACCCATACATTCAATTTATCCTATAAGTAGATTCCACCACTTACCCAAAAGTAGAGAATCGAACTCCAACAAGCTTATTGCAAACTCAAGAATTTTAACACCAATGCCAACAACGCCTTTAAAATCTATCATTTGAAACAATAACCACCAAAATTTATCGAAATCTTACAATGCAAAACCATAAATCCTAAAATTTTCATTCTTACCACCACTACCCAAAGTATGGTAGAAACTACAACGATAAAAGGATCGAATTTGCAAGTATAAATCGGGTTGAGCAACCGACAGCAACCAAATCAAAGTTGGCGGACGAGAACGTGTTGACAACAAGGCAGTGGGAGGGCTCCAATCGCAGACGAACACCGCTGCTTTAGCTCAGCCACGTGAACGAAGAGGGACAAACGTTACAGCAGCCGGATCCAAACTTATAACTCGGATCGACGGAAAAAGAAGAGAAAGAGATTGGAGGAGGGGTAGTGCGACTTCATCGTCGATTGGCGGTGGGGTTAGGGTGTGGCGGCACGACGAACGGAAGAGAGGAAGGGGAAACAATGGCGGCGTGGTAGGGCAGAAGAAGGAGAAAAAGTTTGAGGGGGGAGGTGGTGGGGTCACGTGAGGAAGAAAGGGGAAGAAATTTTTGAATTTCTTTTCCCTTTTTTTTACTTAATAATTAATATTATAATAATAATAATTAAAAATTATTATTATTTCTTATTTATATCTTAAACTCTTATTCCACACTCTTTTCCAACAAATCCAAAATATAATAACACCCTAGAAACTTAAAATCCATAAACCAAGACAATTGGATATAAAAAAAAAAGTGAGGTGGAAATATTACCTTAAAGTTCGGGGTGTTACAGCTCCTTCGAGTTTATCGAAGACCAAATCTGTTCCTACGAGACCACTAGATAGCTTGTGTTCAAGAGCACAATAGTTATGGAATACTTCCTTACTGAACCCTAGTGAGAAGTTAACAGACACCTAGCGAGACTAGTAGTAGATTCCTTACTGAGTATATGTTTATACTCGCTCTTTCTATGTTTAGCTTTTCAAGCAAAGGTAGAGGTAGAGAAAAGCTAGCAAATGACCAGAAGTGATTATGACTTGCCATAGGAAAATTCTTATGTTGCTTCTGCCTTTTAGTTTTTTTTTATTTATTTAAATTTATAGAACTTATGTTTTACATTTATGTTAGTTTCTTTAAAAGTTAGATAGGGCCCAAACTAACATTTTATTTACTACTTTATCTCTACATATTTTATTTACGATTTATAAATGAGTATTTGAAGTTTTTCATTGAAAATTTAGTCTCTTCTTTTATTATTATTTTTAAAAAATTATTATTTTAGTAGTATTGATCTCAATTTAGTATAAAAAGTTGGGTCGTTACAATCAAGTGAGCCAATTCCAAGAATTTACACACAATTATGACAATTTGTTTGAGGTGAGCCAATACGACCAAGAAGATGTTATAGCCACTTGTTGGGCTTAAGATGTTTGAAAAAAGTCCTATTCTGACAAAATCTTTATTAATTAATATGGTTCTTGATCGATTTGATTGTAAAGGTTATTTTTAAGTTAGTGATATCCTTGATTTTAGCTATATTATAGTAGTTGATTGATATAGTCACGCCCCACCCCAAATGTCACTCCATGCAACCAGATAGAGGCACGTCGTCTAGAAATCCATCATGTACCTCTCCCGAGATGATACACTGATCACCTAGGAAGCGGAACAAATCCTTCTCTTGTCTCCTCTCAAGCTCTTTACTTGAACCTTAGAGACTTTCGCAACTCTTTACAGTGGAAAATAACTCTTGAACTTAGCTCTATCACTTAGCTCTTAACACCTAGTTCAAACAGCTTTAACTTCTAGACGATAAGCACAAATAATGAATATACCGGAATAAATAATTTTCTGTTAATTAACTTAACGCTTTACACAGAGTTCATAGATTACAAATACAACTCTTTTCTTGTAAGCAAAAAAATAAAACTAAGTCTAATCTTCACACCTTTCTGCTTCTTTCGTGAAGGTGCTGCTTCCTCGTGCTAATGCGTTCAAGAGTATAAGACTCATTTTCTTTCTTTACCACGCTAAACGTTGTCCTTTGTAGCGGGGTACCTAGAGGTGTAAAAGCGTCACTTCATTCTCACCTCAGTCGCCCAACCACCCAACCTTGAAGACAAGGTTTAAGACTTCCTTTCCCTAACTCATCTCTTTGGCTCTCTAACTCCCCGGGTTTGACCTCACCAATATACATAGAGCACTCATCTTCTTTAAGAACTGAGTCATATGCGCTAAGAAGCAATGCGCTTACCAATCAGCTGCTTAGACGCGAGATAAGATGACATGGCTATCATGCCTCATAGTCTACATAACAACACTTCCTTTCCTCCTTAACTAGGATTCTACGTCTAAGATCCATCCTTTTCTTGGATTCAACGTCTGGAACTTGAGGAGGGGAGAAACTTAAAACGTAAGTCAAAAGAACTTTAGTGAGTGATGAGTTTGAGAAAACCTTTTTGGAGAAAACAATAGATGCAGACAATAACAAGGTCAAAACGCAAACATATAATTATCATAGCATCGAGCCACAAATAAAACAAACCATCATCACAACAAGCGTTACAAGTTTCACACTCTTAAAACATCATGCATTTCATACTCATCCCATCGCCTAGGCCTGGGATATTCAAATTCAACCAGCATCACACGAGTTACCTAGGATTTCCACCAGCGTCTCATCACATTCAAATTTTTCTCAAACCTAGGATTCACATTCAACCAGCGTTACAGTTACCTAGGATTTCTACCAGCGTCTCATCACATTCAAAATTTTCTCAGACCTAGGATTCACATCCAAACTTTTCTCAGACCTAGGATTCTCCCCTTGCTGAGACTTGGGATTCATACTCGACTAGCACCATGCAAGTTATTCACACTCAACCTGCGTCACACGAGTTACCTGAAATTTCCATCAGTGTCTTGCAATAGATCATGTCACATCACAATGCACAAACCACACGAGTATCAAGGGAGTATTAGTTCGTAGCTTACTAATACAGTACATCACAAAACTAACAAATCATGATAACAACAAAGTTACGAAGAACACTTATAATATATCATTTATAAAACATTTTCTTCCAATACGAAGATCATAAATACAAACGTATTTGTTATGAACAACCATTCATTTGTACTAAAATACTCATTTTACTCTATGAAGAATCATTCACAAACATTTCTCTTCGCGTGAATAATGTAAGCATTTCTCTTCAAGTCACCTTTTCTATTTTCGCATCCTTTCTCGCAAGATGTTCCATACTTACACTTGTCCAAGATAACTTCCCAGCAAGGACCCTCTTCAACAGGACTCTCTTTTTCTGGATCAAGGTCTCACACACTTTCTATCAACAAACTTTTAATAAGTGAAGTTAATATATAAGTAATAAATTTGTAGACAAACACATAAAACCGCTTTATTTACTTTAAATCTAGGGCCATACAATTCATTTTATAAGTATAGTAAGGTCATGCATGATGAAAATTAGTGTAATTGTAATGAAATTACATTGATAGATCAATCGTAATGGATCACAATCGCAAATATAATTGAATTGCTTTTGATCGCTGAATCAATCTTAATTTCTTTTGATAAAATTCATAGTTTTAAATAAACTATGAATTTTTTCAAGTTTATCGTTGCCATTATGGATTCGATTATGGTTATTTGGTTAACCATAACCCAAATGGTAGCGTTAACTATAACAATGTGTAAAATTCATAGTTTTTCCTAAAAGCTGAGTGACAATAATGATAACCATAACCCAAACCATAATGGTAACATTAATGGTAATATATAATTTTGGAACGAAAACGGATTGATGACCTTCTACTCATCAATCAAATTGCGGCTTTTATTTATGAATTTTGACGTGGATTCCATGTATCGATAAGGCTACTGAACACAAATAAACAACACTAAACGTAATTACATAAAGAATCCATTTTTAAAATAATTACCATCGATTACTTATTTTTATTGGATTGGGATAAAGATGACATAAATTAAAACTCAGTATGTCCATAATCGTTCAGCTATAACTAAAGTTTCCAACCTCTCATAAATCAAATATTTGCCCTTTGCTTTCTATCTCATACATCCTCCAAAAAATTTTCTTCCAATATTAAGCCACACAAACATCTTGTAGTGTAGGGCCTGTAACATCATATGAGAACTGTAAATTATATATGATCATATGAGAACTGTAAATTATATATAACATCATATGAGAACTGTAAATTATATATGATCTTCACAGTACACATGCAACATTCTGCTAACATGAGGACCAAACATACAATAATTATCACAAATACTTGCACATGAAACTGCCAACCTTAATTAGGAATCAACACTCAATTGAACCAATTAAATCGTACCACCTACATTTTTTTTTAATTAACATAAATCTAGCTTGTATGATATATGTGCCTAAAAAAAGAAATAAAATCATGTAAAAAAATTGAAAACATACACATAGAAGGTACATGTGAGAGAGCTTATGTATGATCTACTAATCAAATTACACCAGTCGATCTAAATAGCGAATAGAACGATTGATATACCATTTGATCTAATTAGCATCCATAGATAAAATTGCTTGAGTGCCAAGAATAACCAGAAGTTATATGGCTTTGTTATAAGCTCTGATTTACTTGAAAAATCATACAAGACACTCCATATACAACAATAAAGTTAACAAAATTCATAAATTTAAGTTAATTCACTCGTCCTTTCGTATACAAAATCCATAAATTTAAGTTAATTAACTTGTCCTTTTGTATATTGTTGGATCATTTTAAAGTAACCGTCTTGTATATAGTAATTTTAAGATAATCGTCTTGTAAATATACTATACATTAATTTTTAATTGACATCAATTAGGAAAAAGGCAAATTATTGGTGTATACAATTTAGATACACAAAAAATGTCGTTTTTGTCCGATAACTACATTAATGTTTGTAGCTGATCTCCTTCTAGACATATAGCCCTAAAATGGCCTAGCTCACAATGTACCCTTAATTATAAATGTCACTAAAATGGGGAACATATCTATATCTATATATATCTATCTATATATATATATAAAGTAAATTTGATTACAAATATTGTTGCTCCCACTAATTGAGTTTTGTGCCTCGAATAATCACAAATGTTCGCCATTAATTACCTTTACCAAATTATATACCTAGCTAGCTATTTCTATAAGATTATATTATCTTTGAAAACTACAACTTCAAACCACTAAATACTTAATGGGTTTAGTCGGTTATTATTGAACATTCTTGGAATACACACACATGTTTTCTATTGAGAAAATTAGAAATTAGGGACAAACTAGTATTTTCTCCGCAATTCAATAACTAACTAAATATTTATTTTTCTGCCACCAACTAACAACAAAATATTAAATAATAAACAATTAAATACCATATATTATTTAATTGAGCCCGGGCTCATTAATAATAAAATTGTCGACACATAAGGTTTGAAAGACCAATTATTTTAACAAAATATTAAATAGCGTGGAAGGATGAACAACTTCCAACAATAATTTAGTCTCTTACAAGAATTATGATATTGATAACATGCATTATTTTAATTTTATATCAATAAAATATCGACATGATAGATATTTATTTAAGTCAAAAATGTATCAAACTTGTTAAATAGACTTTAATGCAACCGATATTAATATATGTTTGAGACCTATACAGTACTTCAAATCTCCCACATACTAGAAAAGTGATAAAAATTATTTACATTATTACTCTTCAACTAAAACTAAGATATACATATAACATGGTAGACTAAATATAACGTTTTTTTTTATTTTACAAAAAATCATAAAGGATATAAAAAGTATTAATGGATTGTTATTATCGATGTCAAACCTTTTGATACATAATATATTTTGAGACATCGAGTGATATTTTAATTATTGATACATTCATCCATTTCTCAAATAAAAATTCACATGGTTGGTATTTTGACAATGACTTTCGGAAGTATTATTTTTTTAGGCTAAATTATATAAAATGCACCGGTGCCTAAAATATAGAGATTTAATAATGCATAATTTTTTTTGCATAAAATATTATGTATCAATTTTCTAAACAATTTGCAAATATAGCAAGTTTTGTATTTTTTTTAAAATATTTCAAAATTGCCCTTGTTTTAAAAGAAAACTCATTCTCCACAATTTTCTCCTTCTCCACAATTTTCTCCTTCTCAATATTCTCCATGATTTTTCCCATTTTTCATCTTCGCCGTCGTTTTCTCTATTCTCTATCTTCACCATCGTTTTCTCCATTCTCTATCTTTATCGTCTTTTTCTCCCTTCTCCATCTTCACCGTCGTTTTTTCTCCATCTTCTCTGTGATTTTCTCCTACTTTAAGATCATTTCTTCTCTCTGCGATTTTCTTCCATCTCAGTTTGATATTTTTTTTTAATGTGATTCTTTCCTAAAATTTTACTTCATCCAATTTTTACAATTTGATTTAATTTCATCACTGTAGGTTAATTTTGTTCAATTCAATTGAATGATTTTACTAGTATTTTTGTATTAAAAAAAATGTGTTTAATTTCCTTTGTTTTCGACTTGATCAATTTGAGGTTTCCTAGAAATTGAGCATATTAAGAATTTTTCTATCACTTTTACATTTTAAGGTTAAAAGAAATTGAGTTTTTTTTTTCTTCTAAAAATATTGATGAATACAAGTTTATCACTGATAGACTATTAGTTGGATTAGTTAATATGAGCGTAGCGATATTAGTCTATCATTGATAGACGTGTATCTTAGTGCATCACTAATATCCTAAGTTATCACTAATAGTCGTCTATCAATGATAGACTCGTATCTTAGGTCATCACTGATATTAGTCAATCAGTGATAGACTCTATCTTCTATAATGCTATAAGTGTAACACTGGGATGATAAACTGTATGTGTATATATATATATATATATATATATTGTAGTAATTTAGAATTATGATTAATCAATGTTATAAGTGTAATACTACCTCTATTATGCAAGCGTAGAGCAGAGGGACCACAAAAACAAAAAAAAAAATATTAATGAGAAGAAAAGTTATCAAAATGTAGTCATTGCCATCGTGTTGGTCACAAAATGATGTGACATTACGTTGTTGATAAGAATCATTATGCTTGAAGATAGAGAACATTTTTTTAATAGAAGTAGTTACCTTATTGTAAAGTAGTAATATGAAGTAATGTAATAGTTACTTTATTGAAAAGTGGTAATATGAAGTAATGTCATAATAGAGTTCAATTTATAGTTGATAGTTTCTATCGGTTATAAACTTTACTATGAAGT
>JBBPDI010087409.1:0-12679 GCA_037974545.1 Cucumis variabilis
CGATAGCCAGCGAAAGTTTTCCCGACGTTGACGTGATCTGCGTTGGTGAAGAATCCCCGACGCGCCTATCTCGACGTACTTTCCGACGTCATCTGCAACGTCGCAATAAACTTCCTCGACGTTGTTTGGGGTTTCCGCGACGTTTTGCTACATCGGCGAAGGTCACTTTTCTTGTAGTGTAACTTGAGATTTTGATAAAAGTTCGACAATGATCATCAAGAATGGTGGTTTGAGGTGGTGGAGGAAAATCACTGTAAATTGATAATACATTGACAACAGTGGTCATTAAAATTAAAACGATGACAATAAAAAAAGGGGGTTGTTGGCAATTGGTCAATAACGATCATAGAAAAACGATGGACAAAAGTTAACCAGTAGCGACTATTATAAAACAATCGACAAAAATAATAAGCCAACAACTATCATTAAAAATGATCAATAAAAGTTGATAGACAACGACCATGTAAAAAAAGTCGATAAACGACAATTGACAGAAATGATTGTCGTTTAAAAGTGTTGTCAGATTATTTCATACAAATTACTGAGATTAACAATTAAACACACAAAATAATTTATTTTTTTAAAAGTTGATTTTAGGTGTTTATTCAAAATCACACTATTTAATAAATTTATTTTAGATAATTGGAAAATATATAATTTTTGTTTGGAAACACAAAGAAATTTCATTGGAAAGTGTATAGAAGTTGTGATACAATTTGGAGGGGAGGTGTAGTACACGCTCTAGGAAGTGCAAATGGGAAGAAAATAAAATAAGTAAATAAAAATAATAAATAAATGGACCCCACAACCCCCGGTTTCACTCTTCCCAGATTCTTTTGTCCTCTTCTTCTCCTTCAAACGACACGTCGCCCATCCCATTCTTTTCCCAGACGATTTGTCGTACGTCACTGATCACACACACACTCTCTCTCTCTCTCTCTCCTCTCTCTCCTGCCCGTTGTTGCCCGCTACCCGCTTCATTTCCTTTTCCGATTGCTCATTACTTTACCAGGTGGCACAGAATTTTAATGCCACCGCTGCCTTGGAGGTCCCCGATCTATCGCCACGTGGATGTTGGAGAGCCACGTCAGTTAACTGCGAACTCCGTTACCTCTTATCAAATTCATCCCATTATTATTATATGTTTCTTCGTTTCCATATTCGTTGAATTTCATTTATTATATATATTTTTTACTTTTCTCTTTTTCTTTTTATTTTTGTGATTAAAAATTACCTAAATTTAAAACAAACAAATTTTAAATTTGTTAGATATTAACACTAAAATTAGTATTTAGTCCAATATTAAAAAATATAGAGACTGAGTGAAAACAAAATTAAAAACGACCTAATACATAAACATTTTCAAATTTAGTAAATTAAAAGATTAATATTTTTTAAATGAAATCGAAAGTAAATTAGATAAAAAAATTTGGGACTAAAAATCTATTTTCACCTCAAAAAAAAAAAGTGTTCCTTAAGAATTTTCAATTCTTGCTCATTAAAATTTCAAATCAGTAGGATTTCAACTGTAAAGAATTGAGTTAGATATTGATTATTTTAAGATCAATATCTTAAAATAAGAACCAATTTCTCTTCAAGCCGAAATTCAAACATTCTACAAATAAAATGATCTATCATAAACTGACAAATTCAAGAAACTTGTTGTTAAACTTGAAAAAAAGCTAAACACAGCCACCAAATTTCGTTATCATAAAAACTTAACTTTTGAACCATCTAAACTTAAAAACTTTAAATATTGACTAAATCACTTCTATTTAGATATCATAAGAAGAAAATATTAAAATTAAATAAAATATAACTAATAATTTGATGTTTCCATAGTTCAACTCCTTTTTCTCGTATGAAATTTTTCATTAAATATTGCAATTAGTCCCCATGGTGTGGTCCTCAAGTGGGACCGACTAGCAATAATTTTTTCCCATCACTAATTTCCAATAAATGATATAATTAGAGAAAACTTTAACGTTCTAACTCCATTTCTTTTTATAATATCTCATATATATTAATCATTAAAGGTTATATTATAGAAAAATGACAATTAATTTTATTATTATTTTTTTAAATAAATAGCAAAGCATTATTAAATTTAAACGAAACTTAAGATGTGAAAGTATGTGATTGTAAAATAAAAAATAAACTAATCATCACATCATTTTAGATCATTCGAAACATAAGTCTCCATCTTTGTTTAAAGATATAAAAAACTTATATATTTGAAGAATACTTTTGAAAATATTTATAAAGTTTAATAACAATATTTTAAATATTTTTTTTAATAATAATTAAAATACAAACTAGATAAACTTTGTTACCCTATTTTTTTTTTATGAAGTATGAAATTTAATCTATTTTTCACGGTTTTATTTCAAAAAAAAACAAAAGAAAATTTGTGAGAATCTATGTTTCTCTAAATATTTTCAGCAATTTCATTGGTTATAATAATTTCTCCTATTATTATAATTTACACATATATATGTCCACACACATATACATATATTCCCTATTTTCTTTAACAAATTTGATTGAACCTATACAAATGAAATAGAGGAAGATATCAAATCACATTTAAACTATAGGATATAATAAATAATTTTTATATATTCAGCATTTTTATACTTTTTCAACAAATATATATACACAAATAGTTTGGTTTTTAAATCTTATGATGTGTGACATTTTTTTTGACCAAGTTCGTAGTTCAAATAATATTATTATTATTTTCCGTAAAATATGAAAATAGGGTTTTCTTCAAATAATGTGTAATAAATTATAACTTATATATATATATATATATATATAAAATAAAAATACTTTTACAAATTTGCATTTTATTTTTAGAATTTTTTATGTAACATCACTCGAACTTTCATAAACAATTTAAAACTACATTCAGAACATAAATAATTTAAATTCTTAAATAAATACTAAATCTTACCTTGTAATATTTTTGAAAAATGCACAAATCAAACCAAACATTTTAAATTTAAAAGAAACAAAGTAAAAGTGGATAAAACTTGAAAATACACAACAACCAAGATATAGGCATATATATATACATAAATTTTAGAGATGTGTGTGCAAATGATGAAAGATAGCATATACACAAACTTTACCAAAAAAAAAAAAAGTTAGGTTAAGTATCAATTTAGTTTCTGTTTGATTTATTTTAAGTCTAGCACTTTAAATCAAAATTAACAGTATAAGAACTAAAACCAACGTTTAAAAATATAGAGCCTAGAACTTAAACTTTAAAATAACCTAGTTAATATTATTTTAGATATTTGATTTGATTTTCTTCTCTCAATTTTTGGTTGGGGGAAACCCTAATTGAAGAATGTATAATAATGGAATGGAATAGCCCTTGGCTTAGCTGTTTAGAAAGAGATATAAAATTGAATAGAGAAAAAAAAAAGAAGGAGAGTGGGAATGGATGTGATTTGGCCCTCATATATCTTTGTCACATAAATAATAAAAGCAATAATAAAAGAAGAAAAAAAAAAAAGAAAGAAAGAAGAAAGGGACCAAATAGCAAAAGCTAAATGGGATCAATTTGCACAAAGAGACATTGCTTTATTAATTTGAATTTCCCTTTCACTCCCCATTCAATTATGTCACCAAAATAAGACAAATTGGAAACCTCAAGAACAACCATTTCCCATTTCTTTAACCAAAACCATGGGTTAGGAATGGGGGAGATCAACTCAAGTCTATGGTTCTCTCTAAAATTTCGATTTCAACTATTTCAATATATTGTAGTATAGAGTTGGATAAGTGTTGCAAATTTCTTAATCGTTATATAAATATGATCGTTTCTTACCGTTGAAGATGGAAAGCACATTTCTTTTTACGAAAACCGTTGGCCTCTCCCTTATTATACGTGAGATGGATACGAGACTTGCTAGCTAGGGTGACTCATCTAAAACTTCAACGAACAAAATCGTTACATAATTTGGTGAATTAACGATGGTCCCATGACAGGTGTACGAATTAGATTAACATGTGGTCCTAAGAGGTTGGGAGAGATGTTTCTTAATGCTTCTACTTCTTTCGTTTTAAATCTCGACTAACATGACTATACAATAATGAATTTGCACATAAATATGGGAGTTATAAGACCACTGCAGATAGAAGCTAATTTATAGATTATTTAATTTAATTTATTGTTATTCATTTAATTTTATGGAAATTATTGATGAGTTTTGGTTTCGTCTTGTTACAATTGATCCACTAAGCTGAGAAACAAAAATTTTTAGGACTCAATCTTTTATGTAAATGTTGTTTATTAACTATATATTTTAAAATAAATTTATAATGAAAAGTCTATATTGATCGACCTATGAAAATTATAAGTGATAGAATTAAAACACTTACAAAATTCTTTCATCTCTCCCAAAAGTTTCTATATCAAAATAATGTGTGTTATTCAAGGGATAGGAAAAAAAAAGAAAAAAAACAATCCATAAGAATCGTCGGAGCAACTAGTATTGAATGAGGGTCCGTAGGGATGGTGATGGTGAAGTAGTAATCATCATAGTGGTCCTTGCGTTGAGGAAGTTCAATATCAAGATAGGAATAAGTAGAGACTAATGTGATTACTGTGTTGTTTAATGCATAGTGATAAGGCGTTAAGACGTTTATGAAAAAGTGTCGCTAGGCGAGATGAGAGGAAGGTCGTTGCAAGTATACTTGATTGATGTGCCGAGTAGTAGTAGTTAGCTCAAGTTTTGTAATTCTTTAAATGGTAAGTTGTACGATTATGTTGTAGCAAGTTGTTAATAAAATGACTAATAATTTTTTATATCGTCCCATGTTCTACTGCATAGTAAAATTAGCTTTCACTAGCATAATCATGTCTAAGATTTAAGTTAAGTTTAAAGAAGTACCTAGGCATTTTAACATTTCACTTCAAAACGTCAGTTCACCCAAGTCATATTCACACTCGATACATAGAGGACATGTTCCAAGGGGAGAAGTGACGCAAGCTCCAACGAAATCCCAATTCGTATGCTCAATTTCATTAATAAGCTCAATACAATCCAACTCCATATGAATTGACAAGAAGACTAACTAAACACAACAAGAAAATTTAAAACTTCCAAACCACACACTACAAACTAGGGTTTGAGGATCTTGATCGACCACTTAGAACACGATCGTGATATTAATGCAAAGCTTATGACAAATATTATACATGATAATTACTAAAAACAACTGTAAAATTGAATAGAAACATAATAATTAAAGTAAAAAAAACATAATTATTATATATAGATTAAAACAACCCATGATAAAGAGAGAATAATTAATTCCCTTTAAATAATTGATATTTTAAATTCTTTTTATAATTTATATTCATAGGCCAACCTTTTTCCCTTTTTATAAGAAAAAATAGGAAGTAAGTTTTATAAATCTATTGTCAAATTATTTAGTAATGTAGTAAAATATTATTATCTATTAATGTTTATTGCTATTTATAAATAAACAATAAATTTTAATTATATTTATAAATATTTTCAACTGATTTTTGTAACTTTAATTAATTACAACTTTAATCTTAAATAATACTAGGACAAAAAATAAAAAAGGTTAAAGGTGTCTAAAACAATTATTAGAATTATGAGATTCATGAAAAAGATGGATGCCAAAATAAAGTCAAAGTAAACTTTGATTATTATATTTATTTTTTAATTAAAAGTTTCCAAACCTATAAATACAAAGTTACAAAGAACACAATAAATATATATGACATTGAAATTTTATGCTTTTTTAATAAAACAATAGCTTACACATTATTTTAGATTGAATAAAAAGATCAAAACATTAATAATTAACAGAATCTTTTTCAAAATTAAAAATTTGACTAAACAAAAACACTAATTTCAAAATTTATTATATTTGATTTTAAATATAAATATTTTATCAAATTTTATATATTTTTTACAATTATTCTAATTAAAAATATAATTTATATATTTTTTCAAATAGAAAAAGCTATGAAATTACTTTAAGAGTTGTTTTAATTAAATTTTAGTCTTCTCAACTAGAAAACAATTTCTTTAATAATGTTTTCTAATGGAAAAAGTCTTTTATTTTAAATGGTCCACGCTAATAGCTGATGTGAGTATATTTCATCTTACTAATAGATAAATCTTTTTAATTTATTTAAAATACATTTTTTATACAACATATACGAGAGAGATTTGAATCTCCGATCTCTCATAAAAGATAATATTTATCAATGATCATTACAAATTTATGTTCACTTTGTTTTAAATGTACTTCGTCAATATAATTTTAGATCTAGGTCTCGACATAAGATTATAATATTAGCTCTTCGAGGAAGAGAGTCTTCTTTGCCTTTTACCTAAACTATAGAGAAAAGGTCTAGAACCAACTAGCTCACTCTTTTCTATGCATATGATAACAATCATTTATTATTGGTTATATGAATACACGGTACTTTATCATGATTAGGTTGTATGTACATCTCGATCTATACTAATCCATTTATCATTATTTTAGTATCGAACTTTCTCTTATCGAGTATTAGATTGAACGTTGTAAAATACTATGAGAATATGTCAAATATCCTATCAACATTTTCTCCCTTTTCTTGTGAACAATAAAACTAATGGGTTGTTCCTCATAAACCATTGGATTTTACACACATTCAAATCTATTTTTTTATTCTATTTAAGAAATTTCAAAACGTAATTCTTATATTTATTTTTTTTATTCTATTTAATGATGAACTTCAGACTATGACAATTTATTTATTTAGACAATGCATTTATTGAGATGTGAACATTTTTGAAATAGTCCAATGACTGTGGAGTCTTGTATAGTGCAATGAAATGCACTGCAAGAGGTCTAACAACTACAATTTTTCTTTAGTGGATTACCTAAGATACCAACTATTATATATAATAATGAAACTTTTATATATATATATATAATCAATTTTATCGGGTCAAATTTGTAAAATATAATATTATTATTGATATCATAATTTGATATCAATACTAAGTTTAAAATAATAAAAGATAACTGAGTAGCGTTAATTTTTTCAGACACTACATATAGATTTAAATAAACGAAAAAAATTTAAAGTGTGCTTTTACACAGTTTGAGCTCGTAATATTTTATTTTATTTATTTATTTTGGGTGATTCTTCTAAATATATTATTTAGATTGAAACTTAATGGTATAAATTTTAGAAAAAACAAACAAATTCACAAGTTTTTGATTTTGATAAGATTTATTTTTAATGAAAACCAAATTAACATAATATTACATATGGTCATAAATATCTTTACAAAAAACTTATTGTTAGAGGAGTAAGACTAATTACTTCTTTTCTCGATGTATAATACACTTTTAAATTTAAAATCAAATACACATATCTTAAAATATTTCATGATTAAAAATATACATCTAAAAATTTAGGAACGAAAAATCATATTCTATATTAACTTTGGTAGGAATTAATATACATTTTATGAAGAGCAATCCCTTCAAATGAGTGGAGAATCTCACTAAAAGGGAGAAAGGATTTTTTTTTTCCTTTCTTATTTGATAAATTATTTATTTAATTTTATTTTATAAATACAAATATTAAATATTTGAGTGTTAAATATATGTTATTTAAACGTGCATGAGAGAACTATATTCTAAGCATTAGATGTTTGTATTTCTGTATACACAAATATATTTGTTTGGTTTGGTTATATGGTTTTGTTGGCTCATCAGAATCAATTTTGGTTAATTATTAAATTAGGTCTATGGAATAATAATCATAATCTAATGTATACGTTTAGTGTTGATATTATCTCATTAAATAAATACAAGTAGTACCTCTTTTAACTTAAAATATTATTCTAATTGATATCTACTAAATTCCTAACAAATTCAAAAATCTTAAAAAATTCAATAAACATAAATTTTGTTTAATAAAAGAATAAAATTAAATTATATTTTCGAAAGTTTAAAATATTATTTTTTTAGTGATTTTTTATATTAAGTGTAAATATATTTTTTGAGCTAAAAATAAATAAAAATGTCCTACATGGTAGTGATCACGTGCCTTACACGTGTGTTTCCCATGGAGAAGCATGTCCTTCAGATGTGAAACACTTTCTACACAGTGACAAAATTACAGCTTTTTAATTTTTATTTTTCCTAGAAAATATATTTATTTGTTTCTTTTGAAAAAGACAGAAATTCAACTCCAGAGTAAAATAAAAGTAAATTTCCAAAAATAAAAAATAAAAGGAAAAGAAAAAAAAAACAAATTAATATTTAAGACCCAAAACCCAAAAAATAAAAAGTCACCTTATTGGTTAGTTATATCAAAAATTTTAAAAAATAAACATCCATGTTTGAAGGAATAGCATTATTGGCTCTTAAAACAAAAAGAAAAAAAAAAAAAAAAAGAAATCCCCTTATTGGTTGATTATTTTATATAGACTGATGTATATATTAAAAAATATATATATTTGTTTTGTATGTAATCAAGGAGACACCAAGAACCAAAAGCAATGAACCTAAATATACCTTGCTTTTGTCCTTATATTAATTATTTAATTAAAAGATATCATAATGTTGATTCTTTTTCATTAAATATCATTTAGGGTTTCAATGAAGCTTCAAATAAAGGCATCTAGAGATTAAGGGTAATCAAATAAAATAGTAGTGATAGGAATTGCATCATTTGTGTTATGTTTTTTTATATTACAACAAAAGATGTGTCACCCCAACTACCCAAAGCTTTAAAGTATAATAATCTTATTTAAATAATGCTATTTAAAGTATAGTCTCATAATATTATTATAACTTTAGGTGTCATTCAACCATTACAACTTTATCTTTTGTTCTTGTTTATTCAACAATTTAAAAGTACTTTTGGCATAACTAGTTTTATTTGGTTATATGAAAATTTTATTTCTTAAAAATGTGTTTACAGTTGATTTTTTACAATTTTAAAATCATTCCTTATTATGCAATAAAACATTTTTTTGGGAGTAATATTGAAATTATTAAAAAAAATCATTTTTATCATCATATATAACTCTATACTTTTAAATTCAATTTTCATTTATTAAAATTGGTATGTAGGGATTAAAATTCATTCATAATGATTTTAAAAAAAAATTCAAAATTTTGCTATAAGTAGTAAATATTTTAATTTACTTTAATATTTTAAAAAATGTAAGAAAGAAAAATTGTTTTTAGATTGATTCGGACAAACTCCAATATTATTACTTATAATTATTGTGTTTGGAAAAAAAAAATTAGACATTTAGGATAAATTTTAGTCAATTTTTTTAAAAAAAGATTTTATTTGATTAAGTTTTTTTTTTAAAATTTATTTAAGTTTTCCCATCCTCTCCAACTACATTTTTCTAATTTTTTTCTGCTTCTTTATAAAGCTTTTCCCTTTAAAATTTTAATCCTCTTAAATTAACTTTTTTTTTCTTTTTTATTTATTTTTAATTAAAAGAAAGAAAAGAACAATCTCTATCAATAAGACGATAAATAATTTTTCTCTACCACACACATCTCTCCCAATCATCTCCATCCTATATCATATGCATCCTTTTGTATACTTTTCATTAATAATGCAATGATGATAATCATTGTAAAGCTAATATAAAAGCTTTTATTCGTTCTTTAATTTTAATTTAAATGATTAAAGTGTCTAAAGAAAAAAAAAAGAGAGAGAGAAAAGAAAAGTATATCGACAAGAAAGAAAAAAAAGAAAAGAAAAAGAATAGATGTTATTATCTAAACATTCTCCAATTTTAATCTCTATACTTTTAATCAATTTAAAATTTATTTATGAATTAAAAATAGAAAAAATAGATAAATTATTTACACGATCGAGAACAAATTTATTAGACTTGTCGTTTATATAAAGTTAAAATATTTTGTCAGATATTCTATTTTTGAAAATTTCTCTTTATTTATTTATATTACGTAGGTGTCATTAGTTTTTTAATTAAAAAAAATACGATTATCTATTTTGGAAAAATATTTACATATTATATATTTTTGTATAAAAAATAGCCTTAAAAGGCCAAGTTGATTATGTTTTTCTAAAAGTACGAAACTAAAATTAGATATTTAAAAATACAAAGAACAAAATCGAACAAGTTCTTAATACATACATCAAAATGATATTTTTTAGTAAAGAAAAATAATAAGACAATATAAAATTTATAGGTAAAAGGAGTCATTTCAAAGTTAGTAGTAATGAAAAGAAAAATAGCGATAAGTTTTGAATAAACAATAAATAAACATAGTTCAATTGATAAAATAGTGATGTTTTTTAATTTTACTTCAATTTTTTTTTTTAAAAAAGAAGTGTTTAATAAATAGTCCAACGTATAATTTTGTGTTTAATTGATATACGGAATTATTATATCCTAGACTTAATGAGATACTTTCAATTAAGATCTTAACTGTCACAAAATTAAAAATTTAGATACATTATTACTTAGAGTTCAAGATCAAAATTATAATTAAACCTTAAGATAGATGCCTTTTTTAAGTATAGTAGAGGGTGGAGGATTAAAACCATTACTTGAAAATTTAAGGAGCATTTCTAAAAATAATAAAATAAACTAAAATATTTAGAAGGTATAATAAAATTTTGGATTCTATCTATGATAGTCTTCTATCACTATAGTATATCAATGACTATCACTGTAAAATTTGCTATTTTTTAAAATTCCTTAAAACTTTTAATAGTTGTAGACTCACAGTATTCTCGACTTGACTAAATGATGACGATACTTAAAACAAAAAAAACTTATTATGTCACTGAGTACAAATTCCGTTAACATTTTCTTTCCAAACACAAGCCTTCAAAACATGAAACGACTCTTAAAAAGAACATCGTTAGGTTTCAACATTCACACTTCCAATCTTAATTTTTAATTGAATCAAACCTAAAAAAAATTATTTTCATCATATTGCCATCAATATTTCTAGGGCTAAAAGAAGTTTAGTGGGCCTCTTCCTCACTATTTAACCCAGACTTGGGCCTGGCCCAATTTGAGAATCCTCTATTCAAAAGTTTCAAGGGAAAAAGAGAAACTGTGTTTTTTATTTAAAAAAAAAAAAAAAGAGAAAAGCTTTCTCTAAATTAACTTATTTTGTATTAGTATCCATTTTTTTAGATACATCAATTATTTAGTATCACAAAAAAAGAAATAGTTTTTAATATTTAATATTAAAATAAATCTTAATATTAAAATAAATCATAAAACGTGAGAATCAAACCTCTAACTTTAAAGTTGATAATACAAATATTATATTAGTTAAATAGTTAATACTCAATTCTCGTTTCTTGTTCTATCTTCCTCTTTCTCTTAATTTTAAATTGAAGTACTAATTACATGCATTAAAAAGATTTTAAATTTAAAATAAATGATAGGCATTAAAAAGGAAAACAAATGAAGAGATTCCCACCAAAACACACATTGATTTTATAACCATTTGGTAGTTCCCATATAATCTGAAATCTGACCTTTGACTTTTTACATACTTTTATTTCTTGATCTTTGTTTTGCTTTCCTTCTCAATAAGCTCTTGGATTTTGAAACCTTCCTCCTTCATTAATCACTAATTCATCTATTCCTAACTTCGTTTCTCCCTACTTTACTCGACTCGACCATTGTAATGTAACCATCACTATGAGAATAAGAGTCTTTAACTTTGTCATTTTTATCAATACCATTTAATTATCTAAATTTTTTAAAAATAAATCATTGTTTTTCAATATTAGGTTAATTTGATAATTATCTCGATAGCTTATACGAGTTAATTCTTTTTTCAAACTAATACCAAAATATAATTATGAAAATGTATTGATCATTCGTTAGTTTAGGAATTTATGTCGAAAAACTTAATGATTGAGTTAGACTTTTAGAGTGCTACTCATTCTTATCAAAAACCAATGGTGAACATTAAAAGATACAATTGGTTTGAAATGAAGATGTTTACTTCGCATCTAATACGACAAACCATGTTGAAGAAAAAAAAACATAATAAATATTTTAAATGTATAGTAACAACAGAAGTACCACAAAACAAAGTGATATTAGCTAGGGTTTAGGTATCATTTTATGTTTTAGTACAACTTAAGTTTGGTATACCAAATTTTCTTTTCAACCAAACTTCAAATTAAGATGATTAAACCCTATTGTACATCCCTCTAGTTAGGGATCACAAAGTTTTGTCAAACTTGGCTTTCTAGAGATAACAATTCAAGTGCAATAAAGTGCATGATATCAATTAATCAGAGTTAAAAAACTTGTGAATCGAGTTCGATTTTTAAAGCTAATTTTACACCATTCTTTAAAGAAAATAAACTAAAATGTACACTATGTTTACTACATCAAAATGTTGAGTGAAGATATAGATTGATCGTGCTCAATGAATTGTAACAAGGGACGAGAATAAATAGGTTGAAAAAAAATTGAATTAAGATTATATTAAAAAAATGAAGAAAGAAATGTGAGACAAAATAACAAGAAGATGGAATGACAATACATTATATATATATATATATATATATATTGGGAAAAAAAGCAAAGCACCATGTTCTATATATCTCATCTCTAGTGTTTGTGTTTGGTACTTCCATGTTTTTGTC
>JBBPDI010087419.1:0-12677 GCA_037974545.1 Cucumis variabilis
GCATCTAGCGTAGATGAATACCTATGGCTAATGGGAAGAGCTTGCTATAAGCCTATCATCGAATATTGTGGTGGGACGGAGATTGGTGGTGGATTTGTTACAGGGTCAATGTTGCAGGCTCAGGCATTAGCGGCTTTTAGCACACCAGCTATGAGGTGCAGTCTCTTTATTCTTGGCGATGATGGTTCTCCTATTGTAAGAACAGATCTTCATCCCAGCGTAGGCTGATTAGTATCAATAGCATTGAGTGGGGCTACTTTGTTAAAATAAATAATAGTAAAAATAAAAATAAACAACCCTAAACTTGGTCAAGCATCGACTTTCACCATACACTTTTAATGTCTTTAAATTGGACCTTAGCCTTAGTTAATGCTATCGATAATATCAAGTTAGACACAATTTTAAGTTTTACACGAATTAGTCATTGAATAGTTTTGTACTCAAAATTTAACAAAATTTTAGCTTTAATAATGTTTTCTTTGAAAATTTATCAAAATTTATCAAATTTGTATCTTATGTACGTCATATAATTCATTGGATGTACGTGATAATACTATTTTAATTAAGTTCCAAATGAAATTTTATTAATGTATAAAAATTGCGCACAACATCTTTTAAGTACAACACATATCTAAATTTAGGTTGCATGGTTGTCATTAAATGAAATTGAAAGTTCAAGGTGACAATTGATAAAACTTAACAAGTTATGGCAAATTTTGATACTTTCTTGAGAAGAGCTTGGCTTTTCGTCATCGTCATCATTCTTGTTTTCCCATATTTTTTTTTAATAAAGATTGCATTTTCATTTCTCCTTTTTTATCTTTCATTTTTCAGTATCCACTTGCTTTAGCTTCCTTGAAATGCAAAACGATGATGGTGTTGCAATATGGTACCCTTAGTTACGAAGCTTCTAGAGTTTCTTTGCTAATTCTCTCAATTTCCATGCATCAAATTGAAGGGTCTGTAACCCGTATGTTAAAATGGTTACTTGAGTTAAACGCAACATTTGTCTTTGTTTTCTTCCCTCTTTAGCCACAAAATATTCCAGGAATTGGCGCTCGGACCTTTCATGATTGGAGCTTCTAGCAGTCTCTTGAATGCTGCCATTATGATATCTATTTTAAGTGAATGCCCATTTGGAATGGAATGGTAAGCCAATTTTCAGATTTATTGCTTAAGAAATGTAACTATTTGCACTTGAATGTTACCATTTTCCGGTTACTTTCTTAACAATTAATCAGAAGCATGGAGATCTGTTTGTGCGTTCTCCTGGAGGATTTTAGCGGGCACATGGTCGTGCAGATGATACAATGAATCTTGGAGGCATAAAGGTAATTTTCTTTCAGCTTCTTCGGGTGAAAAAAATCTTTTTGCTGAGGCTCAATGCTGACAGCTATATATGGTCATGACATGTGAAAGAACTTCGACATTTTGTTTGATATTTAGCCTAAAAAATGATGGAACCATAGAGATTATGGTTCTGTTTGTTTAAATTCTTGCAGTAAGCTAAATCTAATTCCTTAAAAAAAAGAATATTGAGTGTAGGTTCTGTTTGTTTTTCCAAATAAAAAATTAAATCTTCACAAATTTTGTGAAGTAATTAAAATCCTGCTTCAGAGGATCAATATTATCTTTGAACGTGAGATTTAAATATCTAAATTACTCAACTTATCCTTATCATGCAGGTGAGTTCGGTCGAGATTGAGCGAATATGCAATGCAGTCGACAATAGCATTCTTGAAATAACTGCTATCGGGGTACATTACAAGAATTTTTGTCTTTGCCGACGCAGAAAAATGTTGGTAGTTCATATGAAAAATGTAGGCAAAACTTCTACCCACGTTTTTTTTGCGTGGGCACGTGGCATGGCCGAAATACCGTCGTCTTTTCCTTTGTCCATGTTTTTCATGTTGCGTGGATAGAAATACCGACGCAAAATGAAATCGTGGCCAAAAAAGATATTTTTGGCAACGAAAAATACGTCGGCATAAAGGTATTTCTGGCCACGATTATCTTCACGTTAGCAAAATTACATTTTATGGCCACGAAAAAAACGTCGGCAAAAAGGTCTTTTTGTCCACGATCATCATCACGTTGGCAATAATAAATTTTTTGGCCACGAAACAAACGTCGGCAGAAAGATATTTTTACCTACCATCATCATCGCGTCAGCAAAAAAAAAAACTTTCTAACCACGTTTGTTTCGTAGGCAGAAACTGTTTCTACCACCGAAAAGGTTTTTGTCGGCAAAACCAAATTTTTTTTCCAAGCTAAATTTGTCGATAATTAATATTTGTTTTTTTTTCACACACCGAACGTTGCCACATATTTCTAGTCACACAGAACGTGACAAACAATTTTAATTTTCACATTCATTATTAATATTGAATACTTACAAAATTAAATTTAAAATATAAAATGAATTTCCTACCTATAACAAAATATATATAACACTCCAACCAATAATTTAAAATTGAAAATATTTCCAACCAATAATAGTTTGTCAAAATATGATAATCCATAATTCAATAATATGTCAAAAATATTAGAAACAATAGTTCTCTAGTGTGCTAAATTTCTTGAGCTATATTAAATTTCATTTTGGCATACCAAAATGAACAAAAAAATACACAAAAAATGGTTAGCTCAGTCATAAAGTCTCCAAAAAAATAGACATTCTTCTCTCCTTCAAACTACATAAACCTGAAAAAAAAAAAAAAGAGTACATTACAATGAATAAGTCCCAAGTGCAACTTTGAAATTAAAGTCTAATAAAAAATGGCGAAGTGTTTTAACTCTCAAAGCCAGCCTACAAACCAATTTTCATATACGTTTAAAATGTCATGTATGTTTCAATGCATCCAAAGACCTAAAGATGTCATAGTTTTCAATCAAAACGACAAGCTTAAGTCCTAAAAAAGTAAAGATTCAAACAAGATACAATTGGCCTAAGTGTCTAAATGTCAAAGCAATACGTCTACAAATCATCCAAAAACATGCATAATTGGCTACCATAACTGCAGAATAGCCACACATAATATTGAAACATGCTTTAACAATATATATTTTTTTTAAATTTTAGTTTAGAAAAATATCTAAGTGTTTGAAGGTGCATCCTCTTCCTCTTCCTCTCCTGGATGCAACTTCTTTTTTATGTCCACCCACCTTTGTTCCCATTTTGCAAGCTCACTGGTTAACTTTTCATTTGCTTCTTTAAGATATGTCATCTCATTTTTCTCTTTTTCACGTGTAGATGACAAATTACTACCTAACAGCTTCACCTCTTTCACGTAATGAATACATCTACATAATATTATGTAAGTTATAATAACTACTAATAGCTCAATAGTAAAACAATATACTTTGAAGCTGAAAACAACACTTACATGTATTCTAAATCAATCAGGAAATTCTAACTGATGCCTTCTAAATAAATCTAATCCATCCTCTCCTCTGGTATTTATCAAGCCTAAATGTTCTCTGCTTGGTAATCATCGAACATTGAAGGAATTTTAACTTAGTCATATACATTAAAATGAATTTTAACTTAGTCATATGAATTGACAAGTAAATGAGTATACAAAATGTACCTGCGAAATGATTCTATTTGACAACAGTTATTCAAAACATACCAATGACACATTCTTTTCTCATCTTCAGATAGCGTCCTCACAACTGACCCCCCTAGTCGCACATTCTATTTAAATACATCAAAGTCCCCACAACCAAGTTGTCTGTTCATTGAGTCATCATTCTGTGGAACCCTATTGAATCTTGTCTCTATTCCCGTTAGATACATCGAGCAGAAGGTTAAACATTCATTCATAATGAATGCTTCTGCTATGGAACCCTCAGGACGAGCTTTGTGTCGTATATATTGTTGTAATGTTCGCAAGCTTCTTTCTATGGGATACATCCAACTATAGCTTACTGGACCAATAATCTTTGTCTTAGTCGGTAAATGAACTGCAAGATGTACCATCACATCAAAAAATGCAGGTGAAAAAATTGTTTCAAATTTACAAAATATGAGCACAATCTCGACTTCCAAATGATTCAAGTCACTGATATGTATTGTCTTCTCACACAAATCACGAAAAAAATTACACAACTCAACTATAGTTGTGCACACATCCTTATGTAAATACGTTCGTACAGCAATGGAAATAAGTCGTTGAAGTAAAATGTGATAGTCATGAGTCTTCAGTCCCCATAATTTTCCATCATTAACACTTACACATCGTGATATGTTTGAGACAAAACCATCAGGAAATTTAACCGACTTCAAGAACTTACAAAAGTCTATTCTTTTGCTACCAGTTAATGTATAAGTAGCATGTGGTTTTATCAGCTTAGTTTCTTGCCGTTGCAAATGTAACTCCTTTCGTATATTCAAGTCTTATATATCTAAATGGACATTGATTGTGTCCTTTATTTTACCATCAATATTTAATAACGTGCTAAGCAAGTTGCCACAGACATTTTTTTCAATATGCATGACATCCAACTTATGCCTCAAAAGAAGTTTAGACCAATACGGAAGTTCAAAGAATATACTTTTCTTATTCCAGTTAATAGTATGCTTTCTTTTCTTATTCGTCTTGGATGGATGCTTACTTAACACTAGAAAGTTCATGGAGTTTATTTGTTGTAAGATTTCATCTCCACTCATTACAACAGGTGGAGGCCTACATTCGGGTTGTCAAAATTTTCTTCTCTTCCTATCATTGATCCCTACAAATCAGTTAAAAGATCTAAAATATCATTGTCCTCATCGCCAACATTAGACTCTCCACTTAATCTACCACCGTCTAATGAAGTAGCACCTTGTTCAAATCGAGCTAAGTTCATTGCTTCTCCATGATAAACACATTTATTATATAAAGAAGATATTCCATATGTAAATAAATGGCGCTCTACACCATCCAATGTTTGTGTCATTGAATTTTGACAATACTTACATGGACACCTGTTTTTCCCACATTATTTACATGACACTTAGTCACTTCCATAAATTGAGCAACTCCATCAATATAATCACTTGAAAATCTATTTTTTAGTTTAATCCAATCCCTAGTCATCTTCAAATATAATGGACAAAAATTAACCCTGTAGCAAAATTTGACAACGTATTAGCTAAAGTGTCAAACTAACCTAACAAGTTAAAACTCAATAAACCAACCTCAAAATGTAAAAAAAAAATGGTCTAAGTGGCACTTAGCTCTCAAAACAAGTTAAATGTACCCAAGTGTAACTTTCGAACTAAAAAGGTTCAAAAATCCATCTACAAAGTGTCTTATACATAAAACCACTATATGCATGATCGATGCTGACACTTTAGCTATGAACACAAAGTTAATAATGACTAAGTGTGACTTTCAAACAAAAAATTTACTCAAAAGTGTATTATGTCTAAAAAATCCTTTCAAAATGCCTAGGTGTGACTTTCAAACAAAGAATCAACTCAAAAGCGTATGATGTCTAAAAAGAATCAACTTTTGTGTAGCCATTTATAAGTCAAAACGAGTTAAAAATTATCTAAATCAAGCATGTTAACCTTCAAATTAAGTTAAAACTATACAAGTGTGACATTGAAACAAAAAACCATATAAAAAATCACCTTTTGACTGTCTTAACTCAAAACCAACCTCAAAATGTCAAAAAATGGTCTAAGTGGCACTTAGCTCTCAAAACAAGTTAAATGTACTCAAGTGTAACTTTCGAACTAAAAAGGTTCAAAAATCCATCTACAAAGTTTCTTAAACACAAAACCACTATATGCATGATCGATGTTGACACTTTAACTATGAACACAAAGTTAATAATGACTAAGTGTGACTTTCAAACAAAGAATTTACTCAAAAGTGTATTATGTCTAAAAAATCCTTTCAAGATGCCAAGGTGTGATTTTCAAACAAAGAATCAACTCAAAAGTATATTATGTCTAAAAAAGAAAAAACTTTTGTGTAGCCATTTATAAGTCAAAACGAGTTAAAAATTATCTAAATCAAGCATGTTAACCTTCAAATTAAGTGAAAACTATGCACGTGTGACATTGAAATAAAAAACCATACAAAAAATTACCTTTTGAATGTCGTAAATCTAAAATACAACTTACAAATGTCCAAGCATACTTTCCTAACTCAAAACCAACCCCAAAATGTAAAAAAAATGGTCTAAGTGACACTTAACTCTCAAAGCAAATTAAAACTACTCAAGTGTAACTTTCAAACTAAAAACCAACAACAAAATATGTAAAAAGTATTTTAGATATGCATGATTGGCTACCGTAGCTGCAGGATAGCCAAGCCTATTACAACTAAAACCAAATAAATATGAAATATATGTATGATTGGCTACCATAGCTGCAGGATAGCCACAATATACTACAACTCAAGCATACAATAAATATGAAAAATATACAATAATTATGAAATATATGGATGAGTAGCTATCATAGTTGAAGGATAGTTGCTAGTAACATCAATGGCAATCTAAAAAGAAGTGGACTTATCAATATAACTAAAGACAAGTTAGATTACACTAATATCCATTACTAATATCCATAAAGTTCTTAACATTCAGTCAGATTACCAATGGTTTGATCAAACTTACAGCAATAATGGGTCTTTTCGGCAAGCAAGGGAGTTGTGACTGAAACAAGAAAATTGGGGGCGATGGTTGTGAACCCGTTTAGCAACCGCTTCAGCAAGCACCTAAGTCCAACGTCCTGCAAACAAAAAATCAAACTTACTGCTTGTCACTTTTTACTATTCTTCCTCTTCATTAAAATCAAGAACCATTCTTATTTGGTTGATAAATCAAACTTTCTTTTAGTGTCATTTCTATTTATTTCTATTTTACAACAAATTGTTAATGTCAACAGAAATATAAACAAATTACAATTTTTAGTCATACAAAATCAAAGATACACATTCATTCAATTCACTTCTTCACCAATTAGGATGTACAATTTCTACTTGTGATCATATTATGTGCTTTTAATAAAACAAAGCACATGTTTGACTTTTCATTTGAGTCTAATCAATAAGTTACAATAAAAATTAGGATTATAATGGAACCAAAGAAAATAAACAAAACAAGTTACTGGAAAAAGAAAATGGGAGGAAGGGGGTTTACTTACCGGTGTTCGATGGCTGAAGAAAATGAAGGAGATCCTCGTCGGTGTTTACTTGTGAGTTGTGTCGTGCAAGAAGAAAAGAATATCAGAGTGGGTTGCCACGCGAGAAGAAAAGATGATCGAAATTGGGTCTGTGATGTCGCACAAGGGGACTGCCGAAAAGAAAACATAGAGGGAATGGGTCTGATGTGAGAAGAAAAGAAACAGTGAGGGGCTGCCGGTCTGATGCGAGAAGAAAAGAAACGACAGCGGCGAGCAGCGAAATGAAAAAAAGAAACGAGGAGAGGGGGGCTACCGATTTGATGCCGACAAGAAAAGAAAGGTGGGCGGCGGGTGGGCTTCAGAATGGAGAGCTACGACGGAGGAGGTTGCCGAGAAGAAAAGAAAGGTGCGCGGCGGCAGTGGGGGGGAAAGGGGGGGCTGTCAGTTTGATGTCGAGAAGAAAAGAAAGGTGGATGGGTGGGGCTTTGGAATGGAGAGCTACGGCGGAGGAGGCTGCCAAGAAGAAAAGAAAGGTGCGCGACGGCGGGAGGGGGGGAGGCTGCCGAAAAGAAAAGAGGGAAGGGAAGGGTTTGTGGAGGGAAATATTTTTTTATTATTTTTTTTAAAAAAAGAGTAAAATTATATTTTTTTCCAAAAAATTTTTATGGCCACGTTATTTGTGTTGCCACATGTTTAAGTTTTGTGTCGTCTTAAAATATGTATAAAATTATTGGGTTTTTCGCCACGTAAATTACGTCGGCAAATATTTAAAATATATGCCTACACACAATACGTGGCCAAAAACTAAAATAAACATGGGCAAAAATTAAAATTAAAAAATTTTCTTTTCACCATATAACTTTTCCTCCATGTATTTAATTTCATCGACAAAAACGATAATGTGCCCACATAATACACAACTTTTTGCCTATGTATATATTTTTGTCGGCAAAAATGAAGACGCGCCAACACAATGAATTTACGTCGGCACATCATATCTTTGCCTACATTTTTTTATCAAAGCCAAAAATTCTTGTAGTGGACCGTCGCAGGACGGTGGCCCCTAATGGTTGGCGATTGCAGTTGTGTTCAAGAATCCAAGCGAAACTAGCTTAGATTTAGACAAGTTAAAGCAGTCTTTCAATTAAGCTATCCAGAAGAACCTCAATCAACTATTCAGGGTAGGATTTCTACTTAACCTCGTTTGAGTTTGTGAGTAATTCTAAAATGGTCTAAATCACTCAAAAAAAGTGTTTTTATTCCTTCAAAAATCAATTTCAATACTAAAAAAAATACATCTAAACATGTAAAACTAAACATAAAATTCATTTTAACAATTTCAAAACCTCACTTTCAAATTCCAATTACACTTTGATGAGTTTACTTGATATCATGTAATTTTGATAGGTTCATCGTGTGGTTCTGTAATCTTCCCTTCCAAGGACTGTAACAAATAAGGTTGAGAAGGATATTGAGGCAACAACTTACACTTGAACACAAAACAAAGCTTTGAATTAAAACCCCACATACATAATTCAGTTTTGAATTGGACAAACTGAGCTGCTCTGCTTGAGAAATTTAGCTTTGTTCACATGATAAGGCTATACGGACAAATCTGTATACTAAGAAAGACGACGTGTTTAACAGAGTAGGGCACTCCTTCGGTTTCTAAAGATATGTTATTTTCTTCCTTATCAATATAATAATAGGTGTCTTTACATACCAATAATCCCTTTCAGATGATAGTTTGGTTATTATAGTTAGATTACAATTGTTTGTATTTGAGATACAAATGATTTCAATTTGGGTTATAGTAGTATTTGTTTAAGGTATAAATTGTTTTAATTTGAGAAGAAAATATTAAACATTGTAGGCCACAACAAAGAATAAAAAAAAGGGTCATTAACTCATATAACCTAAATTGCTATATGATATTACATGAAAGATCCAATTTACTAATAATTTTCACAAAAGTCCTAAATAGGTCAATATATTTCACAAATGTAAGGTCCAAATTACATGTTTGCCCATTTTATATTATTTAATTAATTTATTAATTTTTTTTAAAAAAGAAATAAATCGTGGGTTTTACGATTTTGGAAAGTAGTGGAAAGGTTTTTTTACTTTCCATATACCAAAAACCGCTCCATTCTACTCGCCAAAGACAAAAATGAAAATTGAGAAATTTCAGAGCTTTGCGCAGTGAAGAAGAAGACATTCGACGGCCTAAAATTTCATTACTTTTTCGACAGAAACTTTACAGAAATTTCGAGGTTAGTATTGTAAAATAATACATTATGTATATTAGGTATATTGAAGATATTCAATTTAATAGGCAAACAAATTGTAATTTTGAATGTGGTAGATTCTAGCGTTTATTGAGGTTTCGGGCGTGAAGAAGATGACTTTCGAGGGCCGTCACATTTTGATATCGTCGTAAAGAAACTAGGTATAAACATTAGGTTCATTTGGTATATTAGGTATATTGAAGATATTCAATAAAATAGGCAAACAAACAAAACTATAATTTTTAATGTGGCATATTCTAGGGTTTATTGAGGTTTCAGAAGTGAAAATGACTTTCGAGGGCGTGAAGATGATTCATTTTTTAGTATATTAAATATATAATGTAGTATATATATTATAAGATGTGAGTTAATGGTTATATTACACTTTTTTAAAGATGTGGTATATATATAATAAAACATCATACGGGTAAATTAAATAACTATTATAATTAAAAATAAGATGTGGTATATATATATAATAAATCAAATATACAACCTATTATATTTTGCGAGAATATTAAAATACGAGTATAATTGTGAATAATAATGGGTATATATTTAATAAATCACGTCAGAATAATGACAATAATTGAAAAAGAATACTAGCTGGAAGTTTAGTGATAACAAAAGGATAAAATAAAACTCCGACCAAATATGAAAAGATGAACAACGATATTGAAAGCAACAAAATCTCCGGAAAAAAGGAAGGTTAATGTGAAGAATGTTGAAAGATGAAGAAAACAGTGAAGAAAATTAGAAATTTATGAATGAAAGGTTAGAAGGTTAACGTTATAGAGATGAAGGGTTGCCGACGACGAAATCTATGGAAAAAAGGTAGGTTAACTTTATGGAGTTTAAGGGTTGTCTGCGACGATTGATAAGTGGGTAGAGTTTTGTGATGGAGATGAAATATTTTCCACGGTTATAATTAATTAATTTCCATAATTTTTCATAGAAAATTATATTTTGTTTTATACTTCAGTAAAAAATATTCTCAATATATTACCATAATAATGACACACATCTATATAAGGAAGTAATGAATATCATAATAAATTGAAAGTGTTTTGAATAAGGAAATAATCTAAAAAATTTTACGAATATAATATATAATGGTTAAATATTATAAGGTTAGTATTGTTCAAAAATTATACGAATTTCTATCTAAGAAAATAATTTATATTTTAGGACATTTGTGAAAATTTATAGTCAATTTAGACTTTTTGTCTAAATTTTTCTTAAAAAAATGATGAATGTAAACTAATAAAAATGGTACTATGTTGAGAGTTTTAAAGTAGTGTTTACTACATCAATATATGATTATCACAGTCTTACCATATTTTGCATCTTGAATTTTTGGTAAAAAACAAAATTTGTTTTTCTTACTTTTCAAAACTTGTTTTTAAAAATATTAGAGAACGTAGATAGGAAACAAATAATTTTAGAGGTTTATGAATTTACTTTTAAAAGATGTCTAATAGAAGGTGATATTTCGATATATTTATAAATATTTTAATCTGTGCTATTTAAGATAAATGGTCTTACTTTGATCTCTATATTTTTCATTTTGGTGCTTTTTATTTCAGTAATTAAAATGTTTATATGGTCTTTATGTTTTAAACTTTTAACAAATTTTAGTGCCACCTTCGAAATGTTCATTTTTTACTTTGGTTTATTTTTATTCTTGAATTTTCTAAAAATGACTATTTTGATCCTTACAAAAATAAAAATTTTGGATCAAAATGAACATTAGAAAAAAATATACGGATCAAAATTAAATGTATAAGAAACATAACTTAGAAAGGAATCACATTGAACACAACTTAGTAAATAAGTACATCAATTATTATTTTAACTTCAAATGTAGTCTTCGTTGCTCGATAAATCCAAAAAAAATTATATAAATAATTAATCAATTAACAATCAGATAATTATTGAGCAACAATTTGTCAGTAATGGTCTACGACGATAGTTATTTTCTGTTGAAAAAAAATTTGTGACAGTTATTTACAGTCATAATATCGCATGTCGTGGAAAGTCCTTCTATGACAGTTTCAAAAAACTATCACAATATGTGTTTTCATGACAAAAAAAATGTCATTAATTAATATTTTATGACAACAAATAACTGTCATTTTTTTAATGACAACAAATAACTATCACCATCTACACATTTACGACAATTACAAAAATGTCACTAATTCTTATATTATGACATTTTTTACTATCAAGAATATGTCAATCGTGACAGTTTTTTTTGTAAAATTTAATTATCATTAATCCGATATTAATGACAGTTATGAAAATGTCACGAATTAATATATTACAACATTTTTTTCTATTATAGATAGAACAATCGTGACAGTTTTTATAAAATTTAATTGTCATTGTTTTAGTATTGACGATAGAAAAAAATATTACAAATTTGTATATTATGATATTTTTTTCTTGTTGTGTATTCCTCAATTCCTGTTTTTCTTGCCGCTGAACCATTACACTAACTTCAATAACAATAACAATAATACATCACACCCATATGAAACAATAAGTTAACACTTTAATATATATATACATAATGATACAGTTTGTAGTATTCATACACCCACTGACTAATAACCATTTGTTTAGTTCAAATGTAGTTTCCATAGAAAAAAAAATATACATCGACATCCTTAGCTACCAAGAAGCCTAAAATCAATACATTGCAAGCAAGAGTTTGCTACCAACCATATAAAAGATGTTATATCAATCAATTGCTCCAAATTGGCTTTAGTGCTCCAAATGGATTCTTTCAAACCTAGTAAGAAAACAAAATCTCATTTAGAGTATGACTAAAGAACATTACCTATGAGGAGGTTATACTTAAAGGTAATTAAGGAACATTGTCATTGATGTAAGATTGAAAAAACACAATACTGAGATTATAGACGAATAACTAGAGTGCTCAAACTTCTGTGATAACATTTTCAATATTGATTCTTTTAATGTATATGTGAGATGCCTATTCCAAAAGAAAATTCATGAAATTCAAACAGTTTAGATCCGAAAATACAAAAAATAATATATCATTAATGAATGAAAGTTGTGATTTGCATTACACAGATTTTCTCCATAAAAATCTCAAATGTCAGCTCTCTATCTTCTTTATTCCCTATTTAATTTTTTTTCAACCATTTTAATAAAATTCTATTGGGAAATTGCCAAAAATAGTCTAAAAATTGGATAGAAAATGAAAAATAGGATTGATTTTGAAAAAGTTGAGATTT
>JBBPDI010087425.1:0-12677 GCA_037974545.1 Cucumis variabilis
CTGTTGGATGAACCAACGAATCACTTGGACATGCAGAGTATTGATGCACTTGCAGATGCCTTAGATGAATTCACAGGTGGAGTTGTTCTGGTTAGTCATGATTCACGACTCATTTCACGTGTCTGCGAGGATGAAGAAAAAAGTGAAATTTGGGTCGTTGAAAATGGCACTGTGGAGTTTTTCCCTGGCACTTTCGAGGAATACAAGGAAGAATTGCAAAAGGAGATTAAAGCTGAGGTTGATGATTAGCCAGTTATCTTGAGAAAGATGTTGAATTTTCAAGTAGCACGTTCTACTTCATCCTTTTTTGAATGCAAAGGTTGATTTTACAATTCAAGTATTATGATTAATGAAGTCTAACATATACGCAATTAGTTGAGTAATGAGATAAAGTTTATGGTAACTTTACTTTTGCTCTATCAGTCTTGGCTTTTGTAGCTTGTGGTTAGGGTATATGAGCTATGATCTTGATATGGAATATGGAATGAGACCTAAATGCAATTTGAGTTTGTTGATGCTTTAACATGAGAACAAAGATTAATGTCGATGAAATGAACTATGAAGTAAGATTTTTGTAAGATAGTGGAAAGAATGCATACTTTCTACCATTATATTGCTTTGATGAATGTACGTTAAAAGTTGCCCTTGCATAACTGTGGTGTGATAGAAAAATTTTTACTACGCCATTCTTCTCTTCTTGCAAAGTACTTAAATTACAACTCAATTTTCTGAATTTTGAATTAGTTTCAATTTCAATATTGTGTTCTCTTTTATAGTTGAATTGATCTTACAAATAGCTAAATGTTGAATAAAAGTAGAATATAACTAATGGTATGTTTTGAGTTTAGTTTATGTTTTGAGTTTAGTTTGATTAGTTGTTTGGGATTTGTTTGAGGGATATACGACTAGCACGTTGGGGTAATTGGCAAGTTTAGCCCATACCCATTTCCACTCCTATATCCCATCACAATTCCTTCAATCAAAATGGCTCTTTAAGGTTTCCATTTTGCACTTTTTGGATTTGTGGCTTTTTGTATAGTTTTTTCAACACTGTATTTTGATAAAAGTGTTGCTCTGAGTCCATTTTAACTTGACGTTGTATTTTGGTTTAGGTTGTGAAATCCAAGTTCATATTTGAAGCATAGATGATACAAGCTCAATGAGTTTCAAGGTTCTTTAAGTTTGTATCTCTTATACTATTGTATTTTAATTGTTAGAACCCTTTTTTAGTTATAAAAGCTTGTCTTTGTTGATAAATCAATTACTTGTTTTATGTTAAAGCATTTGTATTTCAAGAGTTGGAATTCATTGTTAGTGTTGTAATATTGTTGTTAGTGTATACATAAAAAGTCATTTGTTTATATGGTTGACAAGATTGAAAACGTGTGGGTTGTTTAGTTCATTGATAAATATTGTTTGTCTTATATATCTCAATCTGATTGCTGGACCTCAAAACAGGAATTATTATATAGATAATTTCTAATTATACAAAAGCATCTAACCTTTGACACGCAAAACGAGTCAAGTATCGTCTAAAGTTGTTAGTTTTTTAATGTCAATAAGAACTTCCATTTGATATGCAATAATTGTCGAAGAATTTAAATTACTTGACACGTAAAACAAGTCAACTAATATCATATACTTGACATCTATAACATATCAAGTAAATTTCATATTGACGTTTATACCCGTAAAAAATAATTCTCTTATTATTGACACTAGATTACTTGACATTTAAGAATGTCAAATACACAAATATATGACTGCAAAAAAACGTCAAGTAATGCTATTTTTGTAGTAGTGTTCGGTGACCGTTGTTGGCCAATCTCCGACCACCACCTCTAGTGATTCCACCGGTGAACTTTCGACAACCAATTCCAGAGATTGTCGCCACCGATCAACCTTGAATTTTTTTTAATGAAAACATGTTTATGGTTAGGCCAATCTCTAGTGATCATCATTGGTCAATCTTCAACCACCATCTCCGGTCACTTCATAGCAAACTTCCGACAACAAACTCTGACAACCGTTGCCAACCAACCTTTGGTAGCCACCAATCAATCTTGAAAATTTTAATAATTTTTTTAATATATATAAAACGAACCAAAGAAACTTGTATATACAAATACTTTTTAAAAAAAATTTAAAAAGTATTTATCAAAAGAAACTTGTATATACACATTTATTTTCTACACATTTATTTTTTTATTTTAAGAAGTATTTATCAAATGTGTTTAAATGAAAATGAATTTTTGAAAAACTTTTTTTTAAGTCATTCCAAATACGCTTTTAGTTTAGTTATACAATGTTTTTAAAAATACATGCTTCTTTTTTTCTCCTTTTTGAGGTTTTTTTTTAAATTATTATTGTTATTTGGTTATCTTTTTTAAATTATTCTTCTTTGTTCAAAATTAATGTTTCCTTCATTTTAGGGGATAATGCCTAGTATATATATAGTGTTGTATATATATCAAATAAACTTTACATACACACTTTTTTTTGTGGCTTTTAAAAAATATTGTTAACCAGTAAAATATTTATACTATATAGACCAATTTGAAAAAGGGAAAAGCCCACAATGTAAAATACTAAAAATATCCCAATCAACATGTCATCAATCGATCACACACGTAAGTAATCTTCTTCTAAACATACATGATTGTGTAGTTCATGATACATGATTGTGTAGTTCATTTTAAACGATGAAAAAGCTGATTCAAATTTAAACGATTGGATAATATACACTAAACGATGGCAAGAAAGTAGTTCATGTTACACGATCGTGCAATTCATTTTAAATGATGGAAAAAAGATTTCAAATTTAAATGATCGGATAATAAACTCTAGACGATGACGAGAAAATTTCAGACATAAACGATCATATAATATAATCTAAATGATCATCGGTTCCGTATACATGATCGTTTATATCAAAATAAACAATCATTTTGCAAAGCCCAATCACGCATAATTACAAAAATATCATCCAAATTAATGCGATATAAAAATGTGAATCCTCTTCTTTAGACTTTTTCTCTCCTTTACCGTCTTCTTCACATCATTTTCATCGTACATCTTCTTCTTATCGTTAATTTCCACGAACCTTCTTCAACCAAACTTCTGAAATTCTTCTTCGTCTTCTTCTTCCACAAATTCTTTTCTGGCATTCTAGTCGTGGCTTAACATTTCGGTTCCACCACCAAATTGATTTCCATCTATCTTCATCTTTCTTAATCTATCTCCAATACAAAAAGGTTTGAATATATCTTTGTTTCATTTAATTTAATAATCACTTTTATCCTATCTAACTTAACCTAATTTTTTTTTGAAAATAGGTGGTGAGCAAAAAGAAAACAATATCAAATGTTTTTATCCATGCTCGAATATATCATGAGATCTAGTATATACATGTAGTTAACTGCATACTGATTGTAGGGTTGACGAGCCTATAGTTTATGGGCCTTTAGGAAGGGTATAGAGTTATGCCTTAGAGGAGGAGGATAACTTTCCATCGACTGTCCCATCTTTGAACGAAGGGGTAAATACTGTCCGTGGCTATAGACATCTGTCTGCAAAAATACAAATGTTCAATATTTCAAGTTTCATGTTATCAAATGATGATTTACTGAAAAGTTAATGTATTTAAACTTTGCTTTTATATTAAACAGTTTATTAAAACCTATTTTCTAGAATTGTTGCTCACTAAGTCTTTTGACTTATCCTTTTAAAAATATTTTCCTACTTTTCAGGTATATATTGTGGATCTTTGCATGCCATACTGCTGTAAGACCAACTTAGTTTTGTTCATAAAAGGGAATTGATTTATTTTAAAGTATTACCATGTGTTTAGTTAAAAAGTATATATATTTATGTTTTATACATTTATGAAAAGGCTTTCAAGATGGGTCACATTATGATTTTATGGTTATTTAAGAAGTATTTAAAGTTAAAATACTTCCACTATTAAAATATTTCATGTTTTCAAGTCATGTGTCAGTTGAGGTTGTTCCGGAGGCGATGACTTTGGTTAACATCAAGCCACGTCTTGGGCCAAACAAATGGGTGCCAAGGGCTGGGTGTGACGTATAAACCCTTTAAAAACCCCTATTTTCTTTTTATTGAAGCTTTCCATCCTTTGCACTCTGAGTTCTTATACTTTTCAATGAGCTTGCCGACAAGAATTTAAGTAACTTTCTTCCTTTTTCTTCATTCATTTCTTCCCTATTTCAAATGGCAGAAAAGAAAACTAACACCATCAAAGGTATTTGACCTCAAACCCACCTAGTCACAAGAATGAATGGATCAAGTACGCCATGATGGACCTGTATCAGAGTCAGCTCAACCCAGTCACAATCCCTTACCAGAAGCATCTAGAGGTAATTTTGGGGATTCTATTGACTTGAGCTGCGCTTCGATTGGAGGAGTAGGAAGTGAGAGGCAGGGTAACAAACTGAAGAGGCCACTTCGAATTAAAGGAACAAATTTGATGTTAAGGATGAATATTTAACCGATGTGTTGAAACTGGTAAACACATGGAGGAAGGTGAGAGATGAAAAGAAAGAGAAAGAAAAGAAAGCAAAGAGGAAGAAGAAGAGCGTGAACGTTGTATGGAACGTGTCAAGGAAGAAAGGCGGCATAAAAAGGATTTGAAGAAACAAGATAAGAAAGAAAAGGAAAAAACCTCCTTCCCCTATCGCCGAAACAGAAAGAGGGTCGCGAGGAAGGTCTAAGGGAAAAAGGAGAAGGTAGCATATGACTTTCTCAAAATTAAAGTCAAGGCGCAAGGGATCAAGGCCCTTGTGCTAGAAAAGAAAGAAGTAAAGTTTAGAGAATGAGAAGGGCTCCTTAACAAAATTGATCAAGTACCCCTCTCTACGGAGAAGGGAAAGGCAAAAAAGACTCCTAGCGAGGAGTTAGTTGAAGAATTTGAGAGGGAGTTGGACAATCTAACCCCTCTTGAGGATGAAGAAGTGGTGAAGTTGTCAAAGAAAAATAAGAAGGTGACAGTGAGAAAGAGCATTTTAAGAGAAAAATTTGCCAAGAGGTGAGAAGAAAAAGAAATAAAGGGTCCCATGGGCGAAACGACCCAAGAAGAAGAAGAGGACCAAGAAAGCGAAGAGATCGAGCCCCTATCTATTAAGACAGTTAACAAATATTTCAAAACTGAAAAGGGGTGACTGACATAAGAGCAAACATAGTTAATCTCTTCTATAAAGGATTTATACACAAAGAAGGGAGTTACATAGAGGTAAAGTAAGCAAGAGTTTATTTTGGACCTAAAGCAATAAACATGTTTTATGGATTGAATGATAACGCAATGGGGCGAGTTATTTTTAGTAACCCCACGTAGAAGGACATGAAGGATGCTTTGAAGATGATAACATGGTTGAACACTGAGCGGGAGATAACACCAACTGGTAAATACCAACTCTTCCCCCATAACTTGATTACACATGGTAGTGTATGGCTTTTCTTTGTGAAGGAGAAGATCATGCCAACATACCACGACAGTACGATTTCTATGGACAAAACAATGTTACTCTAAGTGGGATCCAGGTCGAAAGATTCAAAGAAATGTTTTTGGAATAGAATGGTTTAAGGCTTTAGGAACAACGGTGTTCGAAGGTTCGAGGAACCCTGTGGTTCCCGAAGCATGGTTGAACTTTGTAGGTGATCCGGTAGGGGGTGTGACAAAATGAGCCCTATAAAAGACTAATCTCACCTTCATTTCTGACTTCATCTATGGACCCATCAAGGATTTTGGGTGGATGTTCTTGAAAGGTAACTTTTCAATAATATGCTACATGGTCTCGCCGCCCCTAGGTAGGGACTCATTTAAGAAAAAACTAAGAGGGACACAAAAAGTGTTGCCAAAGAGAGTCTGGCCTGAGGTTGAATGAGAGATCACTTCAACAAGGATATATTAGGACTATCCACAGAATTGGACAATTAACTCGAGTGTGAGCCTATTTTTTATTAAGGAAAAGTTGATGCATATGTGACATGATAGGACTGTCCCTTTGGAGAAGGAAATGTTGATTTACTACATCATGGAGCAAATTCCCTTCAACGTGGATGATAAAAGCGTTTTTAGGTAGGTCATTTAAAGAATAGAAAATGTATACAAGAATTGGTAACTATCATTTAAAAGATAATCGAATTAGTACAACAATGTACATGCATTAGGAAAACATTATACAAAAGAATTGGGTATAAGGAATTTCTACCTAAAAAGCTCTTCATGAAAATTTACCCAAATTACTTAACAAAATTGTAAGTAGTTTACCGGAGGTTGGGGTTGTGTCCCAAGGGAGTTGTTGGTAAGGATTTGAAACCAAGAAATCAAATAAATTAGTAATTTCAAGAATCTAAAAGAATAGTAGTAGGAGGAGGTTGATTGTGACAAATTGAAAAGGGAAAGAAAGAAGTCTTAATCTTTGAAAAATGAGCAATTGAATTGTAAGCAAGAAATCAAAAAATTAAATGGAAGACAAAATAAGAAAGTAGGAAATTGGGTGATTAAATTTAATTCTAATAATTGAAACAAAACTATATTTGCATTCAACTTGATCCTCAATAAAGAATCAATTGCTCTGTTTTAATGAACAATGTAAAATACAAGATTCATACTAATTTATACCATTAAGTATCCATCTTAGTGATTTAAAAAAAAACTACATTGAATTGCGTTATGATCAAGAGTTTTGATTTTAGACCTTTCAAAGTGGGTGTTGGAATTTATGTCTTAAAACTCGTAGTTGTTAGTTTAAAATTATATTTTTTTTCAATAAAGTGGTTATTGAGGACTTAATAGTGAAAATTAAATACGGTAATCTTGAATCCAATAGACTAAGGTCCCAAGGCTATCATGTGTAGACTTGGACTTTATGTAGAGACATAAATATAGATCATGTTAGCTGTATAACCTAAACGCCAAAATTATATGAACAAGGTTTGGTGCCTTGTTTTGGGAACACTATGGTTGTAGTCCACTTTGTAGTTATTACAAACGATGTGATCCTGAATCGTTCATGTGGGACATGGAATTGGCGACATCCTATGTAAAAAGTTTACATAAGACTAAAACTATGAAATAGTCACTTTTACATTATAATACCGTTGACTGTATAAAACTAACTATTTCGATTATTGATGACCTATGTTACTTAATCTTAATCCTGAGCTAACTATGAACTTCTGCTCATACAAAATTATCCTTAGATTTGCATAGGTGAGGGATGCACATCAATTCTGGATCAATAAGTCTCCTATTTCAGGGGTAAAACCTGATGGATAATTAAGGACATAGGGTGCAAGACGAAATTCAGTCTTACATTCTTTATAGTTAGTAGATAGGATTTTCTCATAGATTTTTCTGAGAAGAATTTAGTTTATAAGTTAGACCTTAAACCAATTGTTCAACAGTGGATTAACTAGACTTAAGGAGCAAGATGTAATTTCGAGGGTAAAACAATATTTTGACCTAACCGAGGTTACAAACAATCTATGAAGGATTAACACAGACGAACGTTTCGTGCATCTGCAGCGAAATCAAGAAATTCACAATCAAAATGTTTCCATCCATCCACATCCGATGGATGTCTCAAGACATCATCTATTTGAACACGTTTGTCATGGTACCATCTCATGTTAGAGGATCCTTCTTGCAAAATAAATAAGCATTGTAATCTCAGTATCAAAAGAAAATGATGCATCACATCACAGATTATTTCAACTTGTCGCGACGTCAACTACCTCACGTCGCGGAACGTGAAAATATTGATTTCTTATTTTCACTTTTCGTGACGTGAAGGTAGCAGATGTCGCAGAAAGTTGAAACATATTGTTTTAGCATCGACTTTCTGTGACGTGGAGCAAATATACGTTGCAAAAAGTCATAAAATAAATCAAAATTATAACTTTTCATGATGTTGCCCTACCACACGTTGTGAAAAGTTGACAATTTAAACTAAATTTTACACTTTTTGCGACATGTGGTTCTTAAACGTCGTGGAAAGTTGCGTTCTCCAACGTGGACTGTCGTGCGTTGATGAAAGGTGATCAACGTTGATGCATTTTTCGTAGACATTTTTTGTGGTGTCGTGATTTATTTGATTTCTTGTAATGTAGGCTAAAGAAAGTCTGTATAGAAGGAGAGAGAATGCTCGATTGAACTACCTAGAGAGTATGGAGTCGTGATGAAGACAAAGATTATTTTTGTTGATTCTCTAACTCGTATTAGCAATCCACTTTCTCTTCTTCCCATTTTTTTTGTTTTCATTTACATTTTATACCTCATATTGTACATATTGTTCAAAAGTCCATAACTCACATTCTTTGATTATTTTACATAAGCATAATTTGTTCAATCTTTTATCTCTCATCTTCTGCATGTCAACGTGTTATCAATGGTTTGAGTAGGTGATAGTTCATGATAAGAAGTGTAGCTTATAAATCTTAATGTGTCAATTGCGCTTATGTAATTGCTTGGCCAACATAAGCTGCTAACTGCCTAATAGGAAAAGTAGTAGAACTTAATTAGCATGTGTGAAGAGGAACTTCGCCTCTCCGCAAAAGTATTTCTAACATTTGGATCCCAAAAGGAGAGCAAGTATGGACAGTGGATACCAAAAGGTAACAGTCCTTATCACGAAATACTATAAGATGGATAAGAGTTTCTTTCAGATATAATTCATTTAGTCATACTTGGTCACATAGATATCTGAAAAGCAATTATATGTTGCATATATGTATTCCAGAGAAGTATGCCTTAATCACAAATGTGTCTTAACAAGTTAGATCGTGTCAAGGTTATCTCTCTACTTATGCATATGATATCATGCGAGCATTTCTACCTTCTCTTCCCTAATGCAAGTTAGACGCATTATATATCTTTCTCTTTATGTCGGTTTACAAACTCTCGTTGTGTAACTAGTTAATTTTCATATTTGTTATTCTTTAATTCTTTCAACTCACCTAAATGAATAATGTATTCTTAAATTAACATCTAAAAATAATTCCATGTGTTCGACCTTGGATCAACCAGGTAAACCTACTGTTTTGCTTGTATTTGGGCAAGCAGTAGGAAAACTTGTACTTAACGAGAACATAGGAATTATGCGATTAAAAGGCACATTGTGAGCATTTCACATTATGATGATCATGGCCTATGACGCATCGCTTCGAATAAAGACATGCGATATAGAGAGTCGCAGTGAGTGCATTGCGTGCAAGAACCTAACTTGGTGACGTATTGCATTCATATTAAATATAATTGAAGTTATTGTGTCCAAGCACTAAATAGACAATCAGAAAGCTATCTCGTAGAGGAAAAAACTCTTCCTTGTGTGTGTTAGCTATATCCTTGCTACTTTCCCTCTCAAGTAGTTGACGATATACACTGACCAAGTGATGAAAATAGTTCAACTAACACAATAGAAATTATAAGTAAAGCTTCTTATCAAGAATGTATCATAAACCTACACTACAAATAACACAAGGACAAATGGGTAGTAAAGAGATAGATAGATTGAGTGACGTGTAAACATACATTGTATTAAAGAATGAATGTCTTCTGCCACTGTACAATATGAATAGATACAATGTAAAGAAATACAAAAATGGTAAGAAATAAAAGTGACATTACAAGTTAGGGGAAAATGAGGATGAACTCTTCTTCATTCAGCTTTCAAGCTTTCACTCTACAACTGACTAGAGAAGAGAAGGGAACATTTTACAGGTGGTGGAAAAGCTACTCTTTTCCATAAACTCTTTAGGGTTCTACCTACCTTTAGTAGTTGGTTCAATCAGACGTTTAGCCTCTCCTTCGTGGTAAGGATGAAGTTTCTTTTTATAGGCAATTTTAGACGGGAAATCTAACCTTCTGAACATGTATGAGTCGTTAGTTGTCCATCTTGCCAAGTCATGTTAACTCCATTGATCATTTCTAGACCTATACCTTGGGCGAGAACTTACACTTACATTCACCTTGATGTGTATACAATCTAGTGCACCTAGAAAATTCTGTTAGGAGGTAAAAAGCTTTTTATTCAATGTAAAGTAGTGGGTAGGTCGACTATATACCTGAAACCATCGCCACTTCTCATGTAGACATAAATGGGTCACTTGATCTTGTTGCTTCAGAAGGATTTCATGGAGTCTAAGAACTATGTTAGGAACAACGATGAAGTGTACTAACACTGTCTCATCGGACCTTGCAAAATGTCATCGAGCTACCTTATTCTTAAGATCGTGTGTGCTACAATATGAAAGAAAATCATAATCATCTCTTTAACGTCCACATATTATATGGATTCAAAGATTCCTCTCGTTCTTAACATTGTACACAAGAAAGAAAAACATATTCGATACATTCGTGTACACTCTCGACAAGCTAGATCGCTTTCATGAATTAGATGAAAAAAAGTTAAGTTTCCTGATTTATTGTTTAAGGTATGGTGATTGTTTTCTATTCTTTTGTCTCCAAATCTCATGATCGTATTGAACATTAACATCCATTCTTGTTGTGTTGAACAAATGATAGTAAGTATTGCAATCAACTCGTGTGGTTCTATGTCTATGCTATCCTGTACTTTAATTAATGATAGATTCTTGACAAAACAAAAACAACTGATTTCCTACTACACGAGGCTCCTAAGGTCTAATATTGTTTGTTTCCTACTATTGGGTTCCTTAACAAAACAACAATTTTTTTTTTATTGTTCAAGTTCTTTTCTAGTGTGTCATAAGTAAGGTTAGTGTAATGTCCCCCTAAATTTACGAATGACAAAAGGTGGATTTTGTCATCGACAGGGAGTCTCTAAGAGAGTGAATATGAACAAAGATAGTAGATTCAAACTTGAAATAAAGAGATATCACTTTTGGTTTATCCATCAGTTGAAACAAATCAAGAGAATTAAAATAAGTTTAAATATGAGAATTGGAACCACTTCATTCGGAAAAAAAAATTGTGTAAGAAAAAGTAAAACAAAATGTTCTAAAAGTTGAATAATTGAACACCACCAACCATAAATGGAACACCAACTTTACCTTAAAAAAGTAAAAAGGAAAGTTGATAAAATTGTTAAAAGATTGGTCTAAAAAAAAAGGATCTTGCAGTTAAAGTTAAATGAGGAAGGATTTTGCAAGAAGATTGGAAGAGGGAGAGCCAACAAAACACACACAAGAATAAGATTATGTACCTAGGAGGAATCATCGATGGACATGCAAGGCAACAAGGGGGAAAGGATGAAGGAGATGAGAGAATTGAGCAAGTACTCTTTTCGTGGTTTAGGAAAATGAAAATCCATTCCTCTTAATCAAGGCCATCGCTGGAAGGAAAATGTCACCATCCTTTTTAATGGATATTGTCTTTATAAAGAAATTATCGATTTCCCCACCTTGGCTTAAATGATGGTATTAGATGAGAAAGATGAAGAAGTAGAGAGAAAGATGTAAGGAATGAGAGAAAAAGACTATGGTTTCAATGGGAAAGTAAAGGAAGAGTTGAAAGAGATGTGAAAGAATTGATGGAGACTTCAAGAAGTGTATAAGGGCATCAACCCAAGAAAGAGAGAGAGTTTCATGTGTGAAGAGAGAAAGATGTAAAACATGTGATATTTTGAAAACCATCCATTTACCCCATGGCTTAAGGTTTTTAAGCCAATGCTTTTTACACCAAACATGGGTTGGCCATTACCTAATACCAAATCAAGGAGCCAAATAGCCTGTAACGAAGAAATTTACTTATATTAGAAATTTAATAAACATGTCATATATGTATTCTAAAATAATGCATATAATTATCATACGTCACATTGTCTTTTTCTTTTAAATTTATATTAATATGTTCAATAGATATGTATCATGCACATGATATAAAATAAAAAAATCAATGAGATCAATATATAATAATTAAAAACATACATATTAATGCACAATAATTAACGTCAGAAAAAAAAAATTACATATATACATATCGTAGCAAATTAATAACAATACACAAATTAAATTATCAAATAATGAGCATGCTTAAATAAATTGATAAAAACATTTAAATCATTCTAATGAAAAGCAATTATCAAACTTTTACTCATAATGTATAACCCCAAACTTAGTTCCAAAAAGAAAGGGAAGACAAGAAATAGGAGAAACCAAGTTAAGGAAAGAATCATTAAAATATAAGTGACATGATATGAGTGTCATGATTGTGGTGACAAGGTATAATTGTCATCATAGCCCTAAGGAAAAGGATTAGGTTGAGTATGGTTGAGGCAGCTAAAGATTGGGATTGGGAAAGAAGAGGGTGTTCTATGCGACAAGAAGTGTCAAAATAACCTTTAAAGGCATTGATGTAGGCGGCCAAGATCATCCTAAGTGTTTTGGAGTAGGCGACCAACTAGGTCTAGAAACTTCTAAGAACAAGACAATGATAGACAAGGTACAGTAGGCAGCCAAGGGCATGTTAGGTGAACAAATTAGGCGTTTGAGTTGACAAGGTTGGCTAGGCGAGGAAAAGGGTGCTAGGGAAGCAAGCTAGCTTTTTTGAAGCGTTAAGAACCTACAGAGGTTAGCATGCAGCTAGGCCTCCCCATGTGAAATGGGTCATGGGCTATGTGGCATGATAGGACATACGGGAAAAAAGGGCTAGGCAACAAGAATGGTCCAAATGAAGATCG
>JBBPDI010087433.1:0-12677 GCA_037974545.1 Cucumis variabilis
AACTAAATCTCAAAATAGCACTAGCTTGGCAACGGTGGAATGAAATTAATTTATAACAAAAAAAGAGAAATTATGGTGATAGTTAAATTAAAAAGAGACAAAAGATCATCCACTCACGTACTTTGAAAATTTCACTCATATATAGAAAATCAAAGTGTGTATATAAATAGTATGTAATTGCTTTAAGTGAAAAAAACAAAATTCATTCAATCTTTTTTTCTTTTAAAAAGGAAAAAAAATTCAAAACCAAATTCCCAAAACAATACCAGCGTGGCTCCAAAGTTATAATGAAATTAATTAATTAAAAAAAATAAGCAACGTCTGGAAGAAGCTGAAAAATGGTTACAGATATTGGAGAAGTGCTTTTGCGTTATGCAGTGTCTGGAAGAAAAAAGGATGAATCTGACTGCATTTTTATTACAAGAAGGAGCTAAAAACTGGTGGATCTTAGAGGAAAGTAGGCGAGGAAGGGTGAATTCAGAAGAATTTAAGGGAATATTTAATGGTAAATATTTTCCAATGACGTATATAGAAGAAAAGAGAGATGAGTCCTCTATTTGGAACAGAGAAGACTCTCAGTTACTAAATATGAGAGGAAATTCACAGAATTCGCGAAATACACCTTAATATTAATCGTAGATGAGGGAGAAAGATGCATGTGTTTTGTAAACGGCTTACGAGAAGAGATCATGACACCTATTGTGCCAATTTTAATAAGGAGTGACTATGCACAGTTGGTGGACTCAGCCTTGCGAGTGAAAAAGAGTTTGGGCTTAAAAAGATCAAGCTCTCACTTAGGCAAGAAAGGAGAAGAAATAAGTCGGAAAAACAAGAAAGCTGTAATTTTAATGTTATAAGGCTGTAATTCCAAAAATTAAAGTAATATAAAGTAATTTGTTTTGCGTTATTGTCTTACTGTTTAAATTTCAGGGACGAAATTTCTTAAGAGGGAAAGAATTGTGAGACTTGTTTTTAATTTGAGTATAGGTAGTAAAATTAGGCTAAGTATTAAAGAAGTTGGTGTTTGAATAAATCAACTGGGAATGGTCGTAACTAATTCGCATATTCTTCGAGATGCTATTGCACGACCAAACGGCTTGCAGGTTCCTAAGGGTAATTGATAGTTGTACAACTCAATAAACTATTAACTAATACGTTAATCACCTTAATTAGAGCTAACACATTCGTAACATGTTATTACTATCTATGGGACGCGGGGTACCCCAACGCAGAGGGATTTCTGGCTCCCTACAGAGGACAAAGATACCACTTATAAGAGTGGCATGGAGCGGAAAATGCACCTACGACCACATGAAGCATTCCACTCAACACGAAATGTTATTGAACAAGCTTCCAATTTGTTGAAGGGTCGATGGACAATACTTCACAACAAGTCGTACTAACCAGTGCAAGTTCAATGTTGAACCATTCTAGAATGTTGCCTACTACACAATCTTCAACCATGAGATGACAAATGCAGATTTCGTTGACGACCTGGACGAGGGAAACTCCATCTACGTGACGACTAGAGGTGACGACATTCACTTCATTGAGAACTCAAATGAATGGACTCAGTGGAGGGATAATCTGGCTGCTGAGATGTTCAATCAATGGAAGTTGTGTAATCAATAGAATTTGTGTGTCGATTTAGTATCGCTGTATTTGTTTTAAGTTAGTATATGGTGTGTCTTCCTGTAATTTAAATGTAAGCATGTATGAACAAAGTGGATTAAACCTTATCCCTTCACGCAATAGACGATATAAATTGTCATTTTATTTTTGTACTTTTGTCTTTTTACGTATTTAAGTTACTGATTCGTATGTCATCATTTGAATTGTTAGTATGAGAAGTTCATAGCGTGCACCTAAGCATGTGTGGACAAAGGAGGAGGAGCCAACGCTTGTGGAGTATTTGGTGGAGATAGTGTCTGGTGGTGGATGGAGGTCAAATAATGGCACGTTCAGACCGAGGTATCTGGCACAACTTCTTTAGACGATGGCGACGAAGTTGCTAAAATGCAAAGTACGTGCAACTACAATTATTGACTATCACATAAAGACGCTAAAGTGCTCATACCAGGCAATCACAAAAATGCGCGATCCCTCCTGCAACGGGTTCAGTTGGAATGATGAGGTGAAGTGCATCGTTGCTGAGAAGGAATTGTTTGACAGCTGGGTCAGGGTATGTGAAAAATATAACTGTACATTGATATAACTTTTACTTCAATCTGAAACAAGTTTAATATTTGATTTATTTTTCCTTCATGTAGACTCATCCTACAGCAAAGAGCCTGCTCAATAGACCATTCCCATATTATGACAAATTGTCGTATGTCTTCAGGAAAGATAGAACAACAGGAGCGCGTGCAAAGATCTTTGCTAATGTCGGATCGACGTTCCTAGCGGGTTCGAGGAATTTGCACACATGGATTTGAACAATATGAAAATTCCTTCTATATCCAGCCATGGGTTTAACATGTCCCCTGACGACATCGCACAATCGAGGAAGCGATTGTAGAACGTGTTCGAGCGGCTCAAAGTGGAAGCAGGTAGGTTATAGTTTAGAAACAGTTGATGTCATTAAGAATGCCAAGATCTGCTAAACCGACCAGTTGAGACTCATTGCAGAGTGGCCACAATTGGCACTCGAGGATGAACGTAGTATTCGTAGGAAGGTTGTTCAAGAATTGCGTGCCATACCTGAGCTCAGTAAGTTGGATAGGACGCAATGTAATCGAATACTGATGAACAATTTAGCTGACATGAAGGGTTTCCTTGAATTGGCAGATGACGAGAAGCTTGACTACTGAACGGTGATCCAACGAGACATTATGTAACACCCCGAATGCTAAGGTAATTGATTTTTAATCAAATTCCTTTATTTTAGGATTTTAATTTTTTTTGGGTGTTATTTATTCCTTTTAGCTTGGAAAAGAATAATTTTAATTGATGGAAAAGAAAACAAGTGAAGGAAAAAATATTTTGGAAGGGTAATAATAATAACAACAATATGTTAGTAATTATTAATATTTTTTTAATAATTAAGTAAAAAAAAAACAGAAATTTTCTTTCTTTCTCTCTCTCATGCGTGCCCCCCCGTCGTCTCCTTCTTCTTCTTTTCTTCTCCCTTCTTTTTTTCTTTTTCCGTTTTCTTCTTCTTTCTACCCTAATGATCGTCCGTCACTCCCTCCTCCAAATCTTTTTCTCCTTCTTCTTTCCGTTCGACGCCGATCGCCGCAACTCTCTCCCTTCTCCCTTCCATCCGACGACGACGTTGTCGCCTTGCACCAGTCGAATGATTCGAGCCTGTCCCCAGTTAGGCCGCATCTGTGTGGTTGTCGTGAAACCGTGGGGGTGTTGCTGTTCGACCCAGTCGTTCCCCTACACATTCGACCATTGTGAACCATCGAGGGGGTGTTATTGTCGCGTTTCTTCAAGTAGTCGCGCGCAAGTCCTTAAAAATTTGCCATCGTGAGAGGTAAGTCGGCGACCCTGTCCATCCATCACTCAATTTCATCTTCTGCCTTGCATATTGTTGGTCGATTAGGTTCGTTCACCACTGCCTTTTACATTGTGAGTTACAATGGGTCTTGATGGTAAAAAGTTATCGTGGGTTAAGGATCTATGGTGTATATTTTCCTTAGGAATGTAATGTGGAACTAATCGATTGGTCCTATATTTGTTATTGAAGGCGTTTCCGTGGACGGTGTTTGAATTTTGGAGTGCGACAGGTTGGTTGGAACTTAATTTTCTATCTCTTTGGGTAAGTTCATGGTTATCATGGTTTTATGATTTGAATGAAGAAACTAATTTGGGAAAAATACTGAGTTTTGTCATTTTGTTTAGGTTCATTTTCGTGGACGTTAGTTCGATTAAGGTGCTTAGATAACATTGAGGTAAGGGACTTTATACTGGACTCACATATAGCTTTGAGTTGTGTTGGATTGTATTGTTGTATTCGTACTGAGTGAGGATGATGGTTATGATATGTGTACTTTTAGATGTAGACTTAATGTTTATTGTATGTTGTGTTCGACTGAGAATTTTTTTTATATCTATGTATGGATGTGTGTGGACTTGGTATTTGAATGTATGTTGTGACAGACTAGATATGTATACATACACATATGGATGATGTATGACTGAAACTCGTTGATGTTTCTTATAGGGGTAAGTTGAAATGGCATATTTTTGGTTTAGACTGAATGTATGATATATTGTTATGGTTGTGTTCTTTTGAACTGAGGAGACAATACATTTGTGCTCTTGTAGACTGCGGGGAATATTATGTTTTCTTAGTTGTTGACCGATGTATTAATATGTTTCTGATTGACTTTGGGGCTAAATTAGAGTAAGATGACTGTTAGGGGTTAAGTGAAGAGTTTATGTGATGAGGACATTTGACTGTATTGTGAATGACTGTTAAGACATTAGAATGGACTGAAGGGAAAAATTATTAGTTTTCCTATTCTGTAGTTACCTTGCAGGTGTCCTACAGGATCATCACCTTTTTATATCTTGCAGGATTATTTGACTGATATGTGTTTCTGCAGAACACTAGACTGATTTATGTGTCTTTCGGGGCGTTAGACTGATTATGTGTATCGTACAGGATCACAAGACTGTGATTGTGCAGGGTACTCCATTAGAAAGCTAATAATTTATTTTTTCCTAACGGGACTAGTAGTGGGTTTCTTACTGAGTATGTTTATACTCACCCTTTGATGTTTAACATTTTCAGGCAAAGATAATAAAGGAGGCAGTCCAGTGAGAGGCAAGAAGGAGGCGTGATGGTTATAGGGGATGTTGTCAACTGCTTCCTCTTAAATGTTTTGTTTTTCTCATTTCGTTTTAGTACTTGAGGTTGTTTAGAAAATTTTGTAGTATAACTGAGTTCATGAATTGATGTTTTGCAAGCTTTACTTTGAAAATTTGGTTATTTAAAACAGGGCCTGAATTTAAAATTTGTTTTCTTTGAGAGCTTGATTTTAATTTAAATGGGCGTTTTGTGTAAACTAAGGTAATTGTTTAAAATTAATGACTTCGACTTAGTTAGAAAAGTTGGGTCGTTACACTTTCTCCTTTCATAATTCTTCAAGTTGTATTTTTCCTTTTTCTAATCTCACTATTTTTCGAATGTGCTTCTCTGTTTCCTTGGTTCCTTCACACCCATCAAGTTTAATAATGAAACAAACCCAATGTGGTGAGTGTGTAGGAAGAAGAAAAATACAACTTAGAATAGTTATGATCAATGGAGATATTAAAGCATCATATGAGCTCCGTTGGCACTATATTAATTACCTTCAAGCTTATTGGTTCTCCAAACATCATCCTTCTTCAGGTTGATTTTTCTTCCCCCTTCTTCCTGTTGTCCATGCGAAACAAAAGCAAAAACACATTAATGGAACTGCACAGAAGAAGGGGAAAAGAAAATACAACTTAAGAAACATGATGACCAATAACAAGAGAATGCCGAGGTAAAAAATTTTATAACGGTAAAAAGAGATCGGCAACAATCAATCGCATAAATGAGGTGGCAGCAGTCATTAGTATGCACTACCTCCACAAGTCGAATTAAGATTTCTTTTGAATTTTGTAACACTTCCACGAATTTTAACTATATCTTATGTTATTTTTATTTCCTTTTACTTATGTTCTTTACAATGCAAGTTACAACTTTTGATATAATCTTTGTGTGTTTAATTTTTCTTGTTGCAAGCTTGGCTCTCCGCTTTATAGTATTTTAATTTTTCTTTATGATTCAATGGTATTTCGATGAAACAAAGTATGTGAAATAAAGTTTCACTTGTTATTGAGGCGTTTGACTTGTTAAGGAACCTTAGAAAATATTTCTTTAGTTTATTAGGCGAGTAAGCTTTACCTCAAACCACTTTCGTAAAGCTTTTCCGAGACTAATCTTGTCATTCACTTTTAGTAATGAGAACTTTGCCAACCTCTAAATTTAGGGGTGTGTAGGATCCGTGCTAAAGCTTTGGAAACTTATTGAAAACCCTCCTACTTAATGCAAAAATAAGGACTTTTAACAAAAGTTAAAGCTTCACCTGAAATCAGAAAAATTTGAAAATTTTGTTTTCAATCAAAATAACAACTCGTCTGTTGCCTCCTCTCACAAAAATAAAGAAGAATAACTTCAAAGATAAAAATTTAGGGAGTTAAGTAATAAGAGGCCATAAGAGTTACAGATAAGGAGAGAAACAGACTCATAGAGTACCTATGACTTTCCAGTCAATGCCATATCTAATGTAAATACAAAAAGTGTATTCTTTCACCAAATAAAAGGATTCAAACTCTTTGAAAGTCTTAGCCATGTTTGAAGTTGAAAATAAGATTTATTATGGAAAATCAATACATTTTGAGTATTAAGCTTGCTGCATTCTGAACTTAGTAATATTTCCATAGCAAGAAGTACGTTGGGAGTAATCTTTAAATAATGAATAAAACTTGCTCGCATTTTGAGAAGTGTAGAAACACAAAGGGGAATGTGAGGCTTTAAAGAGAAATGGTGCTTGGGGACAAACATAGTATGGAGCTATGCTTGGAGGACCATCATTATTCTAAATTTGGGGTTGTGATAACGTGTATAAATATTCGTTATTATAACATCTTTTATTAGAATAATGAGGTCAAAACGCATAAGAAGATGAGCAAATCGGGTAACTTATGTTGTAAACACACAAATATTTAGAAATACAGATTACATAGGTATCATGCCTGTCTCACGCAATTATCATGTCTATATGCAGGATAAGGAACAAAGAATGAACTAGTGAATCACAGGAAACACCTCGAGCAGGAGCCAAACGAGGGGAATTCATCTGGTGATTAAACATCTCTAGGTGAGGAACCACATCATCACACGAGGAAGGTGCACTAGAAGACAAGAATGGTAGTTGGAGTGATGTGACTTTATAGAATCTTTACAGAACGTCAATGTCAGCATTGACAAGCTCAGAAGAATAGAAGTTTTCTGTCGAAAAGCTACCTATAAAAGCACTTCATCCCTAAACAAAAAAAAAGGTTTGAATAGACCACAAAGGGGGGCCTACATGGGCGAGAGATCTTCATGAACCAAAATTTAGAGGGTTGGTGGTAAGGATTAGCTTAACCATCGAGTGTACAACACTTCTTTTTTTTTTTCAACCAGATTGTAACGCGAAAGCTTAGAGTTTGAGTGGAGAAGTGTCATTTCCCATTCCCCTAACTTTTATTTCATTTTCTTCCTCTCATCATTTTATTATTCGTTACGTTGTATTTAGTTATATTGTATAATGGCCCGCCTTCACTCTCAAATACAATGTATATTTATATAATTTTTAATTCATCCATGCCTCTACTGTTCATTTGTCTTTGTGTTATTTGTAGTTAAGTCTATAATGTATTTTCATTAAGTAGTATGTATTTCTACTGCTTAGTGTGTTAGCTTAGCTGCATTTCACACTTGGCCAGTGTATGTTGCCAACTACCCAAGAGGGTGAGTAGCAAGGATATGGCTAATACACGTAAGGAAGAGTTTTTCTCAACCTTGCGAGAGGACTTCCTTCATTTGTATTTCAAAAGACAAACAAATGTAGACCAAGACGTTGAGAGGTTGTTGTCCTTAAATGAGATGCATTATAAGTAGAATAGATAAATAATACTAAATATAAACCATTTGACCAATCCTACTCATTTAGATTCTGAGAGGAAACCAAGTGGGGCGTTCAACAACTCCAAGAGGAGCGTGCATTAAACATAGAATAGCTTGATGAGTTATATCGCAGCGAAGTTGGCATAAAGCTTGCTCGCATGATAGCATGAAACCTTCCTTCACCTTCTTAACGCAAGTTAGTTCGCTCAATCCTCCATCTTGTCATTGTTTATTCCTTTGTTCATAAATCTCCAGGTGATTGGAAATAACTTAAGTTTTTTTTTTGTTTACATTCTTTGACTGCAACTATCATAACGCCTAAATGATAAGTAGACACTAAAACTAATGTCTTAAAACAATTCTCCATGTTCGATTCTAGATCATCCAGGTAAACCTACTATTTCGCTTACATTTGGACAAGTAGTAGGAAAACTTGTACTTAGCATGAACTTATGCATAACGCGATGAAAGAGGTACATAGTGAGCATTTTGCATGCTATGATCATGACCCGTGACTCATCACCTAGAATTACACACGCAATAGAGAAAGATAAGGTAAGCACATCCCATACAATTAACCTACTTAGTGACGTATTGCAACTGCATTGAACAAATGTGAACTACCATGAATAAGTTCCAACCCTTCCACGCACATTGAGAAGGGAACAAACAACCAATTACTATAAGAAAATTGGGCTATTTTGGCCATGCTTTATCGGAGGTTATAAAAAATCTTCCAAAAAGATATATATTTAGTGAAAGCTTAGGATTTTTTTTTGAGAAATATTTACTTTTTATCAAAGAATAATAAAAACCTTTGAAAAAGATATAGATTTTATCGAACATGTTGAAAAGCCTTTGATAATATTTACTTTTTATCAAAGGACAACGTTTAAAAAATATATATATTTATCAAGATAACAACTAGGCTTCCTCCCACAACCCAGATGATGTTGATTTCGAGCTGATTTTTGTTGTCGACTTTGAACTCTATGTGGCGCTTGCTCATCTTGATTATTTTGTTCTCGTTGGTACTTTTATGGATCTGATACCTCTATAGGTGCCGACTGCTTCATAGTATAGATATTCATTATATTATCCATGACCTCGTCTGTGTCCATGCATGTATGAAGTTGATGGATTGGTATTCATCTTATACAAGACCCTTAATCATAATACCCTAGGCCAAATGCTGGCATCATCGCCATCAGACTACCATAACTAGTCTAACTCTGGGTCTGTGTCATGAGAGGCACTTCTTTAACATTATGGTCAAGCTCATTGAGTTCAGCTTCTTCCACTCGAACACGTTCCCTATGAACCAATGGAGGTACAAATACATTGTACATATAATGTACTTCTTCCATGTACCTTTCATTATTATTAGATATACAAAGAACATGTGGATCATCTCCAACATCACAGACTAATGTTGTTCAATCTCTATAAATTGCAAAAAAAAAAAAAAAAAAAAAATTCTTTAGTATATAATTTAAAATAATTATACAATGTTTGAATATGTACCAGATGACCTAGAGCTAGACTCGATCAAGTGATGTAGAGCCTCGTTATGTTATTATACTAGTTGATGTATTGCTAAATCAAAGCTCCCATCACAATAAATCTTTTACTAAAAGACGCAAAAATTGTGTCAAGAAAAATTAAATTATGTCAAGAAATATTTCATATTTTTATTTTTAATGACACATTTTACCCCACCCCACCCTTTTTTTTCTTAAATTCAAGTATCATTGCTTATAACTATAATCACAAATAGGGCATGCATCAATTCATAAAATGTTAGCTGTTATGTCATCTTCATCAATTTGTAAGACATAAAAAAATTCTCCATTTGTCTTTTATGAAAATATTGCAACAGAACTCTAAATTCTCCCTTTTCAATTCTTAATTTCGTTCTTTATGTATAAATTTATGTAATCTTTATTCTAGAATCCTAAGTGTTCTCTACCTCTAATGTCATATCTCGCCCTAAGATCACTTCATACGACCATGTGAGGGCGTGACTGGCTAGGTACTTAACACAGATATCCCTGCGAGACAACACGTTGAGCGCCTAGTAAGCGAATTTAAGACAGTAATCAATTTTAATGCAACTTAAACTTTAGATTGATGCAAACTTCTTTTTATTAACTTAATAATATGTGTTCCAATACATAATACATGTTTCTTATTATTTATACAAAGAACTATAAATTAAGGCTTCCAGTGCTTAACGCAACTCCTTCAAATTACACTTAGAACGTCTGGCTTAATGTCTAGCTTGCTCGCCTTACCCTTCTTAACTTGACCTAAACGCCTTGATATTTGGAAAAGTGAAACTTAAAAGGTAAGTCAAGTACTAAGTAAGATTTTGAAAATCATTTTTGGGAATACAACATGTAAATACATTTTCATAAGTAGGCTTTCAACACCTTATTCAAAACATAAAAACACACATTAGGCTCTGTTTATTCCTTTCACCAAGAACATGAAACCATTCCCACGTATATACTACTGTTATGATCGTATCACCAATAACATTCCTTGGAGAATTTAGCGTTTAATTTCCCATTGCTTAGGTTGTTTATGAAGTATTTGTTTTCTAATTTTGAAATTTAATTTTATATGAAATTTTAATTTTATAATTTAATTTTGCTTTTTAAAAATAAGAAAAATGTTAACACACCCATCCCATTTGTTTCTATAACAAATAAACATCATTGTTATTCTTAAATAGGTGTTTCAAAGAAATTTTTTGTTTGTAAAAAAGCATGTGTGTAGCTCTTTTGTTTTTATTATAACAAGTGAATAGTATAAATTAGCTTAGAAAGAAAAAATAATATATAGTACAAATTACATTTTAAACAAGTATTTTCAAAAGTTAAAATAAATAACATGACAAATATAACACATATACAAAATATGAATGTACTAACAAAGAAATTAAAAACGCAAAAGTCCTTGTACAAATGTGGGAAAGAAAATAAAATATTATGCAATGGTGAATGTCTCAGATGAACTAATTGTGCGAGACAAGACAAGATAAACCTTAAAAAAAAAGTAAAATAAAACAGTCAATGAGATGGGATAAGTGGAACTAATGTATAAAATATTGTTGAAAATCACATTATGTTGAAAATCACATTAATGGAAAACAAAGAAAAATCCACATGCCCTCAAACAAAATATCAAAGAAAATAAAAAAACAAAGTGCATTAGTTTATGAAGAAAATAATAGTATAAGAAAAAAAGGCAATGACATATATAGACCCGATCCAGTGATGTAGAGCCTCGTAATGTTATTATACCAGTTGGTGTATTTTTTAGTCACGTCTCTAACGAATTGTTGAATCAAAGCTTCCATCGCAATATATCTTTTACAAGATTTCCATTGCACTATCAAATGTTCGACCTTGTATGACCAATACATATTTCTCAAGTCAATGTTGTGCAAGAGTGGCTTAATATTGCATTATGATGGGATATTTTGTTTAAAACTGAACTGTCTGATCACCATATCATGATAATGCCACTCCCCAATATGAAAACATATGAGAGAACCGACGGTCCGTCATATGTCTTGATTGTTCTTACAAAAATTCGACAAATTGTCCATTATATTTTTGTAAGACTCTCAACTAATTTAAAACATCACATATTAAATTATAAATAAATACTAAAGTATAAATAAAGTTTCAGTACATACATACCTAATCATGGTGAAGAAGGTGAGACATGGAACTATACCGACTAACTAAATAAGTAGCTAATCGAGTTACACAAAATTGGTCTTTCCATCTGTATTAATAAACTAATATTATAGAAATTATCTACTACATTTTTGTAAGACTCTCAAATAATTTTAAATATTACATATTAAATTATAAATAAATAAATAAAGTTTCAGTATTTACGTACCTAATCATGCTGAAGAAGGTCAAACATGTACCTATATTGACTAACTACATGAGTAATTGATTTGATTACACAAAATTGGTCTTTCTATAAACCCGATACTTTTTTGGTCTATTTTATTTTATTTTATTCTTTTTATGTGAAAGGAATAAAAGGAAAATGGAAATTAAGTATATATATATATATATATATATATATATATATATATATATTGGTTTTATTAAGTAAAATAAAGATAAAAGAAAAGAAAGGAGGAAGGAGAAAAGAGGTGCAACTTGTCATGTTATAAACCCATCCACCGCCAATCTTGTTTCATTCATTTCTTCACCATTTTTCTTCACCAATTCTGTACCAAATTTCAGAGACTTCAAAGGGAAGAAGGCTTAGAGAGGAAGAATAAGAAGCTTAAGAAGTGTTAGTTGAAGAACACAAGGAGTTTGCAAGATCAACTTCTCTACAGTTCACTAAGCACATCTCTAGTTTTTTTTTATTCATTTCGAGCTATGCAAACAGAATTAAGAGGTGAGGTTTAAATTTACTGAAAGCTAATTCATTTTCAAACAAATTTTATGAAGAAAGCTTGAGCAAATTCTGATGTTCATTGGGTGAATTTTGACAAAGAAAACAGGGCAAGTGGTTTTCTAGTGAATTCAGGAGATCTCTAATTTTTTTTTTTATATTTCAGGGTGTAATGATGGAGTTAGGATCTCTGTTTGGTATGGATGGAAATATTATTCAATTTACTACAACTTTTCTGAAGAAACTGTGAACAAAAAACGACTAAAAATAAGTTAAATTGCAGAGACAAGTTAAAGGGGTCGTTGTATATGCGATTGTTGGAGTGGTCCAGTTTTGAGGGCCACTTGATATTATACAAGATTTATATGTCTTGAGGTAAGTTATAGAGGACCTTAAAATGAAGATTTTGACATAAAAAAATCTCATTTTGGTTAAGTATTGAAAGAGTTATGAATATTTGAATTGTGTGCTGTGAATCTGGAAAATTATGAGAAATGTGTAAGTATAGATTTTTTTTTAGGATAGACTTCTTTAGAAATATCCTTAGTGAGCTATGTCAAGCATAATATTTGAAGATCATAATATTTAGGTTTCT
>JBBPDI010087466.1:0-12669 GCA_037974545.1 Cucumis variabilis
ATTCAAATAAGTTTGCCTGTGAGTATTCTCTTCTTCCACCTCTTAAACGACTTTGATTTAATTTTGATATCTCTCTCATGTCATTGTGGAGAGATTCGTAGGTTGGGTCACTTTCCTCCATTTTTGACATTGATTAATTTTTTTCCGATATGAGTTGCACAATCTCTAGTTTGAAAGTATTTTTTGTAGATTTTGTTCCGATCCCACACGTTATTTTTTTCTTTAATCAGCTTATCATATTCTTCAACTTGCTTCCCAATATGCTTGTCTTCGTTGGTGATTTTTGCTTCAGCGTCAAGAATTTTAATTGTACTTTTCTTCTTTTTTTGAAATTTTGTGTGGCTCCCCGATTCTTTTTGAGAAATTGTATTGGGTGGTACAATACAATTATGATTTAGCAATATTATCATCAACCTTTTCAATTTTGTAAATATAGCAACTTTCTAATTTTTTGTTGATATTTTTTGTTTTAACTTTTTCATTATTCCAAAAATGCCCTTCTCTAAATCTCCACTATTTTCTCTTTCTCTTCCTCTTCCTCTTCCCTCTCTTTTTCGTTCTCTTTTTATCGTTCTTCTTCTTCGTGGTTTTCTTCGTCCTTTAATCTCCACCGTTCTTGGTTTCTCCTATTCGCTACGTCTCTTCTCCTTATCTTTTTCTTCCTCTTCTCCACCGTTCTTGTTCAGGTATGTATTTCTTCCTATATTCTTTTTTAAAGCCCTTCATTTCTTTCTTTTTGAATTGATCATCATCTTTTCTTTCTTTTCACGTGAATCGATCATCATCTATTAGAAATTAAGGCAACAATTTATTCTTCATCATCTCTTTTATTTGTTTTGAAAATATTATAAGTAGTAAATACCTTTAGTTAAACCGATAGTATTAGACTATATGTATAGCTAGAGAAGAAGATAGATAATAAGATGGAAGTATGTCACTCCTTTGGGAGCAGGATTGGCACATGGGGGAGGTGAAGAGGAAGGTGGTACAGAGGAAGTTGGACATTCTAAAGGTGGAATAGGAGATGCATGTGGTTGCACAGATGGTGATGAAGGAGGCGAATGATGTGCAGGTGGGTGAGATCCTATAGCCGGACCTGAAGCACTGGTCATGGAAAGTGACGAGCAATCAGTCGGGGATATCTCCTTAGAACATTGTAAGGGTTGTTGGGGAGGAGAGCTTTTGGGAGCAGCTGGTTGAGTACGAAACCGTGTGCGTAGTAACTCTGCCAATAGTACATTGTCCTGGGAATCAGATGATGAAGTAGAGATAGAACCTTGTGGCTTACCGGATGGAGGAGCTGAACTTTCAGAACTGATAGCCACTGATCTTTTGTTACGATCGACCATGTGAGGATATGGTCGTCGTGTTGGTGTGCTCTTGATTCGTGTTCCTTGAGTGCGAACTCCATTGCGACGAGGCGGATTGTCCGATTGCGATGATTGTGATGGTAACGGTGCCTGATAATATCCCCTGCGAGTGCTTACCATGATTTGTATGAGCAGGAACGAAGACTGAAAAAGGAGAGGAATCGCTAGAGATATGTAGAAGATAGGGAGTGCATCGTGTGCTGGAGATATTCAATTACTCCCGCCAACCTCTTTATATGAATTAAAGCCTAATGGGCTTCATTAGTCTAGATACGTTGACCCAATTCGAGTATATAATTTTTTTTTCTTTTAGAACATTGAGTGACACACTCCTAACTTAGCTCTCAAATGCTCAAAGGACGAAGTATCTAGTGGTTTGGTGAATATATCTGCCAATTAGAGAGCTGAACGAACATGAACAAGGGTCATGATTTTGTCTTCAACTAAATTTCGAATGAAATGGTGTCGGATATCAATGTGTTTAGTTCGACTATGCTGGACGGGATTTTTTGATATGTCAATAGCACTCATGTTATCACAATACAGAATCATTGTGTCTTGTGACAATCCATATTCTTGTATCATTTGTTTCATCCAAACTAGTTGAGCACATACACTTCCTGCTGCAATGTATTCGGCTTCTGCGGTTGACAGGGAAACTGAGTTCTGCTTTTTACTAAACCAAGAAATTAGGTTGTTTCGTAAGAAGAAACATCCTCCTGATGTAGATTTCCTGTCATCCGAACATCCTGCCCAGTCAGCATCACTATAACCTACTAATGCAGATGTTGTATAATATGTATACAGAATACCATAATCAGAGGTTCCTTTAACATATTTAAGAATTCGTTTAACAGCTTGAAGATGTGATAGGCGAAGGGCAGCCTGAAATCGTGCACATACTCCAACTGCATAGGCAATATCAGGGCGGCTGACTGTGAGGTACAATAGGATGCCTATCATGCTTTTGTATGTGGTGATGTCTACAGTTTCTGATGAACAGTTCTTGTGAAGTTTGATATGAGTGGCGGCAGGAGTTCTCTTAGTTTGACATTTTTCAAGGCTGAATTTCTTGATCATGTTGGTTGCATATTTTTCTTGTGATATGAAAATGCCAGTTGGACTCTGTTTAATCTGGAGTCCAAGAAAAAAGCTTAACTCACCTACCAAGCTCATTTCGAATTCTGACTACATGATAGTTACAAAGCTGCTAACATTAGTATCAGGAAATCCTCCAAAGATAATATCATCTACATAGATTTGGGCAACAATAATATTTTCCCCTGTTCGATGAATGAACAAGGTTTTATCAGACCCTCCACGAACATAACCCTGCTGATGTAAATATTCAGTTAACCGATCATACCAAGCACGTAGGGCTTGCTTAAGACCGTATAATGCTTTGTTTAACTTGTACACATGTTCTGGAAAGGTTGGATCAATGAATCCTTTCGGTTGAGATACATATACCTCTTCAGATAGATATTTGTTTAGGAATGCACTTTTGACATCCATTTGGAACAGCTTGATACGTTGTATGCATGCGATGCTAAGCAGTAAGCGAATAGCTTCAAGTCTAGCAACTGGAGCAAAAGTTTCTTCAAAATCAATTCCTTCAACTTGAGTGTATCCTTGAGCAACAAGACGTTCTTTATTCCAAATTACAACTCCAAGTTCATCGGTTTTATTTTTGAAGATCCACTTTGTGCCAATGACATTTACACCTATAGGCTTAGGAACTAGTTCCCAAACTTTATTTCTTTCAAACTATAGTAACTCCTCCTGCATTGCGCTTATCCAGACTTCATCTTGAAGAGCTTCGTTGACAGTCTTAGGTTCAATAGAGGAGATGTAGCAAATGTTGGCAATCATTTTTGCATAGTCAATCCTATCCTTCTTTCTGGTGGTAACACCACTATGAATATCACCGATGCTGCTGCTGGAAGGATGTTTTCTAGCAATATGTAGAGGAGGTCTAGATGAAGTTTCTGTCTGTTCTTGAGCTGAGTCAGCTTGTTTGGGAATATCAGTTATGTTTGCTTCATTAGGGACAAATTGATTTATAGGGTTTAGTGCTGGAGTAGGTGTAGTAGTCTCAATAACTAAGGTTTCATCATGAATTAGTTCATTAGTCGAACTATTCTCCTCATTGTGTATAACTACGTTTATAGACTCCATTACTGTCAGGGTTCGCTGATTATATACTCTGAAGGCTCTGCTATTTGTTGAATATCCCAAGAAAATTCCTTTATCAGCTTTAGCATCAAATTTTCTGTGATATTCTCTGTCTGCAAGAATGTAACACACACTCCCGAAGATGTGAAAGTATTTCACATTTGGATTTTTTTCTTTCCATAGTTCATATAGAGTTACTGTTGTTCTGGTTCGAATGGTTACTCTGTTATGAATATGACATGTTGTATTCATAGCTTCTGTCCAGAAGTGTAGTGGCATTGCTTTGGCATGAAGCATTACCCGAGCCATTTCTTGTAGTGTGCGATTCTTACGTTCTACGACTCTGTTCTGTTGCGGAGTTAATGGAGTAGAAAACTCATGAGTAATTCCTTCACTTTCGCAAAACCCATCTAATTCTTCGTTTTCAAATTCTCTGCCATGATCACTTCTAATTCTGACTATATTCAGTCCCTTTTCTCTTTGCAAGTTTCGACACACATTCATGCATACTTTAGCTGTTTCGGACTTATTCTTTAAGAATCTAATCCATGTAAACCGAGAGTAGTCATCAACACAGACAAGCACATACTTCTTTTTGCCAAGGCTCTCAGTTTGCATTGGCCCCATGAGATCCATATGCAGTAGTTCAAGAATTCTATTTGTGTAGCATTCACTGACTTTCTTATGGGAAGTGCGAGTTTTCTTGCCTTGTTGACAGTCACCGCATAGAAGCTGTTTTTCAAAGTTTAGTTTTGGTATTCCCTCGATAGCCTCATGTTTAAGAGCCCTTCCTAGAGTACTAAGACTTATGTGTCCTAGTTTCTTATGCCATTGACTGACCAAACTTTCTCTAGACAGTTTGCACTTCTCCTCTTGGTTTGCATTCCGGTGGTAATAGTTATCTGCCAGTCGTTTTCCTGTCATGATTATATTAGCATTATCTGTGACTATGCATTGTTCTGAACAAAAATTAACTTTGTACCCCTGATCACACAGTTGACTTATGCTAATTAGATTTGCGGTGAGTCCTTCAACGTATCATACGTCGTTAAGTTTTGGTAGATGCTCTTTATTAATATTTCCCTTGGCTAAGATTTTTCCTTTTGCCCCATCTCCAAAAGTAACAAATCCAGCAATACACTCAGTCATGGTAGAGAAATATGCCTAATTTCCAGTCATATGTCATGAGCATCCACTGTCAAAGAACCAGTCTTCTTGACCAACTTGTACAGAGGTAAGAGCTACAAGTCCTTTTTCTGTCAGTGATAATTTCCTCCATTCCTGTTTGGTTTCTGGTCCTAATTCCACCTGCTTCTTTCTCCACTCCTGTCTGATCTTGATTCTTTTCCCTCCATACTTCTCTGGAGTTCTTGAAATAGAAGTTTTTGCCCACTCTGTCATCTTGTGACATTCAGACTTGATGTGTCCTGTCATGCCACATGAATAACATATCTTTTTGTTGTGAGTTAATTGTTTCTTTCTAGTTGCTTGCGGACATTTTGATTTTGAAGGTTTAGAATGTTGTGCTGTCACAAATCTAGGTTGGGCTTCATCATTATTTTTAACCTTGCTGTCATATCCTAGTCCTCTTTTATCTGAGTTGCTTCTTCCTGTTGACAAAATCTGTTCCAGGCTGTTTGTACATGAATTAAGCATTTTTACTGATTTTTTAAGGTATTCATGGTCTCCTTGTACTTCTCTTAATCTGAGCTTCAACTTTGAGATAATAGTCAACAATCTCTGATTTTCCTCCAGTAAATTTTGAATTCTGTCTTTCTGTACAGCTTGACTTTCTGCATCTTGTTTCTGTTCTAATGTCATGCTGTCGTACTTTTCTTCTTTGTTTTCAATATTACCTGGGAACACAATTTTTTCTTCCTGTTCTGCTGAATTAATGCTGATAAATGCATTTACATACTCTTCCTCATCTTCATCTGTATTAGTCTCTCCATCTGACAAAGTAGCCACAAAATTTTTCTTTTGTCTCTCTTGTCTCTTTAGAAACGTGGCACATTCAGCTTGATAGTGGCCAAATCCTCCACATTCCCTGCACTTGAACTGACTATTTTCTCTGTTATTAGCTTTATCGGATTCTCGCATATTTTGTCTGTCTTCCTCTCTTTTTCTGAAATTTTGTGTTTGCTTATTGTTCAAGGATTCATAACTGCTAGAGTTCTTAAACCTTTTATTGACATTAGAAAGCTGCTTAGTTAACATTGCAACTGAATCATCCATTGGTTCACAGGGTGTTTTCCCTTTTTGGCAATCCATCTCACTCTGTTTGGCAGGAAACACAATGTTTTTACCTTTGGTTTTGACACGATCAGCGAGGGAAATCTCAAAAGTAAGCAGTTATCCCATGAGTTCTTGTAGTGAGAGAGTAGTTAGATTATGAGATTCTTCAATTGCGACTACCTTCATGTCGAATCTTCTTGGTAACGATCGTAACACTTTTCTCACCAATCGTTCTTCAGATATGCCTTCACCTAGATTAAACGCATCGTTGGCTATTTCCAGTATGCGAACATTATATTCGATAATAGTTTCTTCTTCCATCATCCTCAGTGATTCAAATTTTGAAGTGATCATCAGTAATCGAGATGTTTTGACTTTGGAGGTTCCTTCAAAAGCAACTTCCAATTTCTTCCAAGCTTCTTTGGCAGTAGTGCATGAACTACTGAGTTTAAACATGTTTAGGTCAACTGCGTTGAATATAGCATTTAAAGCTTGTGAATTCACCAGCGAGCTTTGTTCTTCAATGTCCGTCCAATCGTCCTCAGGTTTGGTACTGACTTTCCAGCAACAGTTATCATGGGTGGTGTCCATCCAGCATTCACCACTTTCCAGGCCTTTACATCCAACGATTTCAGGTATGATGTCATCCGAGTTTTCCAATAAGAATAATTACTCCCATCCAGTATTGGAGGTCTCGAAGCAACGGTTACTTCTCTGGCTGTATCCATCTGTATCGTGCCCGCTATGATACCAATTGAAAATATTATAAGTAGTAAATACCTTTAGTTAAACTGATAGTATTAGACTATATGTATAGCTAGAGCAGAAGATAGATAATAAGACAGTCAACTTTGTTAATCCAGTTCGGCCAATAATGCCTACGTCTGGGGAGCACTCCTGCTCAGATAAGGAATTTTATTTAAGATTATGGATAAACATCTTGTTGTATATGATACATATAAATAGTTGTAAATCAACTAAGTAAACATCAGGCTCCCCCTGAACAATATATCAACTTCTCTAAGATGTACTCAGGCTCCCCCTGAGTAACAAGAATGTTTCTTTAATCAATCTTCTTAACGACACACTTCTTAGACAGTATCAGCTCCCCCTGACGTTTAGAACTCACTCATCAGTTCATTGTCTTCATGTCAATAAAATTCCTCAATGTTGGTGGTGAAGTTACACGTTAGACATGTAACTGGATGGCAATAAGCTATTCTGCACTGTAAAGTTAGGTCTGTTCACCTGGATTTGCAGAATGGTCACGTTATCTGATTGTTGAATTCTTCACGCATACCCTCATAACTTCCTTCGATCGCTTTTTATAATATGTCTTTCCGTATCTTTTTGTTGCATAAGATCTTTCTTCCATAAAGTAAGGAATAAAGATAAAAGATCCCTTTTTAAAAGGAATAATTAAGGAATTTTTGAATGAAGAGTACTATTGCTAGAACTTCCTTTTTTACAGTGGAATAGTTCTTTTGTGCACTATTCCATATTCCCGAATGATAACGGACAATAGCTATTTTTCCGTTAAGTTCCTGTTTGAGAATGCCTCCGTAGCCAATATCGAATGCATCTGTATCAATAATGAGTTTGGCCTGTTCATCTACAAGAGATAAGCATGGGATGCTTTTGACCAGAGATTTGATTGATTGGACTACTCGAGTATGCTCATCCGTCCACGGCTTAGGATTCTTTTTTAGTCTGTCATATATTAGCAGACAAATCGAGCGAAGATCTCGGATAAAATCGTTGATATAATTTACACAACCAAGAAATCTCTGTAGTTGAGTTTTGTCTTGAATCACATTTGGAAATTTATCAACAAATTCCAGGGATCGTTGGATTGGCTTGATAATTCCCTGATTAATTTCATAACCAAGAAATCTCACTTTTGTTTGAAATAGTTTGATCTTTGGTTGGGAAACCACAAGACCATTAGATTTGATTACATTAAGAAACACCCTTAGATGTTTGAAATGTTGATCAACTGTGTTTGAGAATACCAAGACGTCATCAATGTAAACTATTGTGAATTCTTGATATTGGTTGAAGATGTCATTCATGATCTTTTGGAATTCGGATTGAGCATTTTTTAATCCGAATGGCATGACATTCCACTGAAATTATTCGAATGGAACATTGAAGGTCGTCTTGTAACGGTCAACAGGATGTATCTGGATTTACCAAAATCCAGACTTCATATTGAATTTTTAGAAAACCTTTGCTAGAGTAATTCTCTTTAGCAAGTCTTGGCGATTAGGGATTGGGTACCTAATCCATTTGAGAGCTTTGTTAAGGGGCTTGTAATTAATAACAAGCCTTGGGACACCTCATTCTTTTTCGGCCTGGTTGTTGACGTAAAAGGTCGAGCATGACCATGGACTTTTGGATGGGCTTATTAACCCCTTTTTAAGAAGATCCGTAATTTCATCTTTACAGACTTTGACTAGATCTTTATTCATTTGAATGGGCCGAGCCTTTGTAGGAATTTGAGCCTCTTTGAATTCGTCTTTGTATGGTAATGTTACCATATGTTTCTTCCAATCCCAAAAGGCATTTGGGAGATTTGAACAAACTTCCTTCTCAAGTTGCTTCTGAAAGTTCTGAATTTTTTATTGAACTGATGGCTTTTGGATTTCACTAGCCACTTTGCAAGTTTTGATATCGTCTTGAAGGAACTCAACCTGTTTTTTCTTTCTGGCGATTCTGTTAATGAATTGAAGAATTTCTTCTTCAATATTTGAAATATACTTAGGAGTTACTAGATGAGTGAACTCAAAATTAATTTCTTTATCAAATTTCTTTGAAACTATTCCCTTATCAGTAACATGGAAAGGGTATAATTGGGTTAGGAATGGGGTTCCTAAGATAATCCCTTCATTAACGTTTTTAACCAAAATGAACGTATTGACTAAACACACATCTCCTTTGCAAATGTGTACTTTGGATAATTTGAACTGGATTTTCAGAGGATTTCCACCAGCTCCTGATAATGATTCCTTAGTTTTTTCGAAGTACTTGGAAGGGACAAGTCCTTCTTGTATGACGTTTTGATCTGCTCCTGAATCAATGAGTGCTAGAGCTTCGAGCTGGAAGTCTTTGATTTTAAAGACTATTTTTGACATCCATTTTTTATTGTGGACTTTACTGATTCTGTTGATACTGCCAGGTTCTTCGATCAACATAGCTTTTCCCGCGATTTTTGCTTTAAAATTGTTTCTTGAAGTTTCTGGATTTTCTCTCAGAGTTTGAGATTCTTGAAATGCTTGAAATGCATTTTCAAGATACATGAGACGTTGCTTATTATCAGCAACTTCTCTTTTGAGAGTCTTTACCTCATGGTGAAGGTCTTAGATTTGAATAGACATCTTTGTTTCGCCTTTGATTCAATTTAGTATGTCCCGATATGAATACATAATCGGATTTTGAATCATCTTTTGAGGCATTTGTTCTTCTAAACTTTGCCTTAGTTTGAGAAGACAGATTCTTTTTGCTTCATCATTAGGGATCTGCTCGATGAGGTCAAAAAGAGTTTCCTGATCCTTGGTGATGACATTAATAGTGACCATTTTGATTGCATTTATAGCAAATTGTATTGGTTTTTGAGGAGTATCGTTTCTTGCTTTTACTCTTATTGTAATAATGCTTCCTTCTTCGAGGAGGCTCTTGATCTTTAGGTTTGTTTTTTCTAAAGAATTTCTTGGAAGAATATTTTTTCTTTTTACTCTTTTCTTCCTTCGACCCTTGAGATAGACCATACTGCTTGCAGAAGGTGTCCAATTCTTTTCTGTAGTTGGAATCTTTGATTACATTTATTGTTTGTTTATTCTCTGTGCAGAGATTAACACATATCATTTGAACTGTGGATGAAATATCTCCATAGGTAAGATTTGCCCAATCTATTTGTTGATTGACAGAGTTCGCTGTCACGGTTTAATAGAACTTTTGAGATATGTAGTGTGGTAGCCCTTCGACAAACTTTTGTTTCCAGATATCAGCTCCACATGTTGTCAGGGTATACAAACGTGCCATGAAGGTGTCTTTATACCACTTATATCGGCTCATCTTGTGACATTTTAACCTAATGAGAGCTTCTGTCGCAAGATTTAAATGAATTTGAGTACTTCCAATGAAGTGTTTGGTCATCGTATAGAGTAGTTGATTGACCATATCTAGTTCATCAATTTGCATAGGAGTAGATGAGTTTTTCGTTTTGACAACTGTTCTTATAGCAGTTAAGATTTGTTGTCTATCTTGTTCTGTTAGCAAATTGTGCCTCCAACTTCTTAGGTTTCCATTGAAACCTAATATGAGAATTTGAGCTATTTCGTAAGTCAATTTTTTGGAGCTGTAAGCCGTGGCAGCTAACAGCATTTCTTGAAATGTATTCATCATTTGAGCCTCAGAATCTCCGTCGATGTTCCAAGTTATGAGACATTGACCGTCATAAGTTTGGTTTGCTTGACATAAATCGTCTCATCCTAGGTCAGGAGAAGATGGTTGAGAATAATAATTTTTCATTTCTACCCATTGGGCTACGGGAAGAATCTTTGAAGTAGATGTTTGTGGCAAGGAATCCTTCTTAATCATGTTGATTCCTTTTGTTTCTTGTCCTTCTGTTGATGTCTTTAACTCTTTGTTGAGAGTAATAGCAGCAAGGCGTTTATTGATTTCAGCAAGATAATCTGAAGCATCTTTCTTGAGTCGCCCGATATTAAAGTTGTTTGGCTGAAAGATTGGTTGGTTTGGGTTAATTTGAGGGATCTCCGGATTCTTGTATTTTAAAGGAAGTTCTGGATTTTCAATTCGTTCTACTGCCTTGGAGACTGTAGAGAGAACTTTATTTGTGAAATTAAGCTGATGTTGGATATTCTTGATTTCACGAACTCCAACTTTTTGAACTTTATCTTCATTGATGGTTTTGTAAGGAGATGAAACCATCTTGATTGCAGGAATTGCAGGATGAGGGAAATATGCCTCTCTTCTTCGGGTGGATAATTAGAAGTTATTTCTTTTCCACTGGCAGTTACCCAGACAGTTGATCCCTTAATCATGGCAACTTGACCATCTGCTTGTAGTTTTTTAACAAGAGCTTCATCTTTGGCTCTTTCTACCTCTAACATGCCTTTAATGAAGTCAGGCATGGTTAGAAATGATTTCCTAGTTTCAGCAGGAGCTTTGATCCATTGATCGATATATACACTGTAATGTTCTCTGAAACGTTCTTTGTCATCAGATATAACATTAATTTGATTGTAAACTGGTTCTGATTTAATTGAAGACGTGCTTGGACGGCTACTTAATATTTCACTTATTCTTGGATAAGAGATCCCTGTATTGAATTGCACCTCGACGTTTCCATCAGGAAATTCTGTAATTGAGGCTTCTGTGCTGCTCCTTTTGATAGGAGTTGTTTCTCCTTGTAGTTTCCAAATGGGATTCTCTATTAACTCATCCCAATTTAGTTTTCTTGGAATGGTCGTAGATGATTTTTCCACATTGACTTCCATAAGCATGGTGTATCCCTTGGGAGAGACACCTAGTACTTTTGGAGAGAGATTTGTATGCATCAGTTTGAAGTAGATGCGGTATGAGACTACAGAAGGTAGTGAACCATCTTTTAGTTCAAGTCCTTGAGAGTGAACATCAAGACTTATAGTATCTGTGATGTTTTTATCTCGAAGAGAGACCGTGAGGCTGGGTCTGCAATTGAAATATACTGGTCCTTGCTCCAGATTTGATTGAACAATCCCTAGGAGAAAGGGAGTAAATCTGGGATGCCTCTTATCTCTTAAAGCAAGATAGACGGGAACATCTAAACCTTCCCTAAAGAGAAGTTTTAAGGCAACTTGTACACATCCTATATGGAGGTATTTGAATTTTTCTTTAACTCTAAAGAGAGTTTCTTCGGGTAAGAGTTTGATGGTAGTAAATTCATCTTTTATTGCAACATTTTCTTTAGTCATGACAATTACATCTTGCTGAGAGAAATTGAAAGTATTGACTTTATATACTTGGTTGGCATCTAATTTTGGGATAGACCAGTTTTTGAGTCGATTTTCAACCTGAGCCAGATGGGCTACAAATTCACACAAATATTTAGCCCAAATGACAAAACTACCCACACTTAATATTAATATTAGAAAAAAAAATACGAAAAGTGGAAAGGTCCTTCTTTCAAAAAATATATAATCTTTTGCCCTAAATATTTTACTCCACATTTATTATTTATATTAAAACTTACATATTTAGTCTATTAATTATTTAATATAATTATTTATATTTAATTTTAAGATTTTCATTTATAAGATATCCTGATGCGGATTCAATCGATAATCCATTGCATGTACCTGAAGGACAAATCACAAGGAGCAAGGCAAAGAAGATACAATAGACTTTCACATTGCATATTCAAAAACTGGCAAATGCACAACGAGAGGCCGAGAATTTTGAATCCAAAGTTTTGTATAATGTTAGTTCAGCAAGTCAAGAAGAGAATGGAGTCAAAATGGCACGGGAAAAGTTGTGTGGTTTGGAAGATGGCACGAGAGACAAACAAAATGTGTAGAATTTGTGAATAGGTGGCTTAATGAGGAGACAAACAACTTGCATCTCTTGGGATTTTGTGATGTCAAAAGTTGTCATAATGAGGAGCAGATTACATAGCACATCTTTAAGACAATTTAAAAGAATTATATCTTTTTTTAGTTTTTGAGAAATGACTGCTCGTTTGACGTGCAATCAAGTTTTAAGTTCTTAGGTCTTATTTTCTACAATTTGCAATTAATTGTATTTCAATGACTTTTTGAGTTCCTTGGTCTATCCATGACCATTTGGCCTATAAAAAGGCTTGTAATGCCCATGAAAAGGATATGATGAA
>JBBPDI010087470.1:0-12669 GCA_037974545.1 Cucumis variabilis
GAACTAAATCCAATAAATCAAATCCTAAACATAAACAAACATAAAATCAACATCTTTCTAAATAATTTCATCCATTCGATTTACCCTATATGTGAACTTGACAACTTACCCAAACTGATGGAAAGTCAAACTCCACCTCAACCTTTTGAAAAATTTGAGAATTTACTCGCTTCAAACAGTACCTTCAAGAAATGTCAATCCAACCAATTAACCAACCTCACAACTTATTATTTTTATAATGCAAAACCATGAAACCTACAAATTTCATTCTTACCACAACTACTCAAAACAAGCCAGAAACTGCAATGTATAAAAAAAAATGGAATCGACATATGTAAACCAGGATAGAGAATCGACAGTAGCTACTTCACAGTCGACAGATGAAGGTTGTAGTGTGGCACTCCATGGCGTGCAACTGTCGATCAGATGGGGAAACACGGTAGCGTAGTGTGACAACATAACGAATGGCTTCAAACGCTGTAGCTCGGGTAGTTTTTTGTAAGAGGGAGATGCACACGACGACAACGCTTCGTTCATTGAGCAACGACGTGGTGTGAACTTTGTTGGGGAGACTGTGCACGAATGAAAGCTTGAGGTTCGACTAACTGAGGGTGACAGAGAAGAAGAAGACGTAGTCAATGTGAGGTTGAAGGATGAGTGGCGGTCGCGAATCGAATAGAAAAGAGAAAAAAAGACTGTTGACGGTTGGGTAGGACACGAAAAGAGGAAACGAAAGAGAAGAAGAAGAAGAAGAAGGGGGGGGGGGGGACTCACGCACGCGTGAAAAGAAAGAGAGAAAAAAATATTTTTTTATTTTGTTAATATAAAAAATATAATAATTATAATAAACAATAACTATTATTATTATTACTTTTATTTATCAAGTTCCTAATTTTTTTCTTTTCACTCAATCCTATAGTATAACAACACCCAACAAAATTTAAAAATCATTAAATAAAAGACAATCTGATTAAAATAAAATACCTCAAAATTCGGGGTGTTACATGTAACAAGTTTGATTTTTCCCTTGAAGCTTCAATTGGCTAAACTTAATTAAATGATTTGAGTTGTGATATTTTCCCAACCAAGGTTGAATTGGAATTCAACCTCAACTTTAGGTAAATTAATTTAAGAGGATTTTTGGTCAATAGTCAACTATTAAATTTATTGGTTTAGTTATTGGGTTCCCTTACTGTTTAGGACATGTTTATTGAAAAACTTGGACCATGACTATTTGGAAAGAATTGTTAAGCTAATCTCATAGGTAAGACATTCTGCTACTAGACTTTTGAAACATAATTAAGTGCTTGAATGTATTTTTCCCTTATTATGCATTGATGTAGCTAAAATGCATAATGTGATAGTTAGGATGTATAGATGGCTACATAGATGATTGAGATATTTTTTGACTAAGATATGTTATGATTGGGATATGATATAAATGAGATATGTTATGACTAAGATATTTATGGTTGAGTTATGATATTTATAGTATGCTACATGTTATAAAATGAGGTGTTCTGTTAACTTTGTTTGTTAGGGTCATGCCTATATAGGTGTCCCTTGGGATCACCACATTTTTTTATGATTGTGCGTGTTCGACAGAACCACAAGTCTGTCATGATAACTTTTATAACTTTTATGAGTGATTCGACGGGATCACTTACAACCTAATTCTCTGAGATGTTCCTTTGGGTTCATCGAAGACCAGATGTGTTTCTATGAGATCACTTGACAGCATGTGTTCAGGAGCATGATAGTTATGGGGTACTTCCTTATGGAACCCCAACGGAAAGTTAACAGACATCTAGCGGGACTAGCAGTTGGTCCCTTACTGAGTATAGGTTTGTACTCACTTTTTCTATGTTTAATTTTTCAGGCAAAGGTAGAGGTAGATGAAAGCTAGCCAATGATAAAAAGTGACAATGACTTGCCAAAGGAAAAAGTTTATGTTGCTTTCGTTTTATCTTTACAGTATTTTGACTTTTGGCATTTTATTTAGATTTATCAAACCTATATTTTATTTTTATGTTATTTTCTTTAAAAGATAAATAGAGCCCGAACTAGTATTTTATCTCTACATACTTTATTTATAATTTATATAAGAATATTTGAAGTTTTTTCTTTAAAATTTAGTATATTCTTTTATTTCTTAATAAAATAAAAAAATGTCTTTATTTGTTTTAGTAGTAATGACTTCAGCTTAGTATAAAGAGTTGAGTCGTTACAGTTGGTATCAAAGCTTCAGTTTTTAGGTTATGTAGACTAACTTAAGATGTAAGTCTTTAATTTTTGTCCCTATGGCTAATACGGTCATTCGTTACTCGCCAGGTATGTTTTATGATATAAGTTTATAATTATGCATATGTATATGAGCTTGCCTGTATTAAACTAGATAAGTATAAATATTGTGACTTAATAGTAAAGAACTTTTGGTGGTGGAATTTAGGAAAAATGTCGCCACCCAGAAGTATTTGTAGAGGTGGTAGGAAAGACAAAGGGGGTGTATGTAACCAGCCTGAAGGACAGCCTGCTGTACAAGTTGTCGACCCCACTGCATCTATCACTTATGCAGACCTTGCTGCCATGGAGCAAAGATACAAAGATATGTAATTTGAAGCATTGGCACAACGTCAGCTTGCTTAGTAGACCCAATAAACTTCTTTTTCGACCCCAGCTTTAGGTGTTCAGATCCCACATGCAAGAGTTTAGGCCCCAATTGTAGCCTAAAATGTACCTGATCAGCTATCAACAGAAGCAAAATACTTGAGGAATTTCAAGAAGTATAGCCCTTGGACTTTTAATGGATCCTTGGAACACCTTACCAAGGTACACATGTGGTTGACCTCCATGAAAACTATTTTTTTGTCATAGGAAGTACCCTAACGACCAGAAGGTACAATGTGTCGTATTTTTTTTACTGAGTATTCTTTTTTATTGACATAGGCACATTCTAGTGGGAATCCACAGAGAGGATGTTAGGTGGAGATGTAAGTCAAATCACCTAGGAACAGTTTTGGAAGAATTTTTATGCTAAATTCTTCTATGCTACCTTGAAAGATGAGAAGCACTAGAAGTTTCTGAAACTGGAGCAAGACAACATGATTGTGGAGCAGTACGATCAGGATTTTAACATGTTATCACGCTTTGCTCCTGAATTTGTAAAGACCGAGGTTGATAGAGCCGACATATTTATTAGAGATCTTAAGATGAAGCTCTAAGGTTTTGTTCGAGCTTTTAGGTCAAGTACCCAAGCTGACACATTGCGCTTGGCAGTGGATATGAGTATGCATAAGAGGGTGGATATGCCTAAGACTACAGAGAATGGGTCAATCTCAAATCAGAAGAGGAAGGCTGAGCAACAGCCTACAGTAGTACCACAGAGGAAATTGAGGTCAGGTGGTATGTCCAGTGGCACTAACAACAAGTTGTTAAAGTAGGTGGAACACTGAGAGAAACTCCTATCTACCGTAATTGTGGAAAGCTTCATTTAGGTTGTTGTTTGGTAGGAGTGGAGTATGTTATAAATGTAAGCAAGCAGGACACATAGCTGACTTTTGCCCTCAGAAATCATTCGGGGCTGTCTTGAACCAGACTTTCCACATCCCAGCAGGGAAGAGTTTTTGCCACTAATTGATAGGTGGTCGAGAGAGCTGGCACAGTGGTGACAGGTACGCTTCCAATCTTGCAACACTTTGCACTAGTATTGTTTGGCTCTAGGTCCTCTCACTCTTTTATATCTTCTGTTTTTGTTCAACATATGAATTTAGAGGCAAAACCCTTAAATTCCATGTTATCGGTTTCTACTCCATCTGGAGAGATTATGCTATTGAAAGAAAAGATAAAAGCATGTCATATAGAAATAGCAAGCCATGTTTTAGATGTAACTTTATTAGTATTAGACATGCGAGACTTTAATGTAATTTTAGGCATGGATTGACTATCTGTTAACCATGCACGCATAGACTGTTCTCACAAGGAGGTAATTTTTAACCCTTCTGAGGCATCTAGACTCAAGTATAAGGAGGCAAGGACTGTGGTCTTACCCAAAGTTATCTCAGCCTTGAAGGTTAGTAAGCTGCTCAACTAGGGTACCTAGAGTATCTTGACTAGTTTTGTAGACACCAGAGAACCTGAGGTATCCTTATCATTTGAACTAGTGGTAAGGAAATGCCCCGATGTTTTTCTAGAAGAGCTTCCTGGACTTTTGCCTCATAGAGAGATTGATTTTGCTATTGAGCTAGAGCCAAACAATGTTCCTATATCAAGAGCTCCATATAGATTGGTCCCAACTGAGTTGAAGAAGCTGAAGGTCTAGTTGCAGAAATTACTAGACAAAGTCTTCATCTGACCTAGTGTGTCCCCTTGGGGAGCACCAATATTGTTTGTAAATAAGAAAGATGGGTCGATGCATCTTTGCATTGACTATAGAGAGCTTAATAAGGTGACAGCCAAGACCAAGTATCCGCTGCTTAGAATTGATGATTTATTTGATCAGTTGTAAGGAGCCACAGTGTCCTCTAATATTGATTTACGTTCAGGCTATCATCAGTTGAGGATTAGAGACAGTGATATTCCTATGACTGCTTTTCATTCTAGATATGGACATTATGAGTTCATTGTAATGTCTTTTGGCTTCACGAATGTTTCTGCTATATCTATGGATTTGATGAACAAGGTGTTTAAGGATTCCTTATACACCTTTCTGATAGTTTTTAGTGATGACATCTTGGTTTACCCCAAGATAGAGGCTGAGCATGAGGAGCATTTGCATAAGGTTTTGAAGACTCTTTGAGCCAACAAACTATATGCTAAGTTTTCAAAGTGTAAGTTGTGGCTGAAGTAGGTGTCTTTTCTTGGCCATGTAGTATCCACCTTCTACAATCATGAAGTTCGTAGTTTTATGGATTTAGCAGGCTATTATAAAAGGTTTGTGGAAGGTTTCTCTCATATAGCTAGTCCTTTTACTCAGTTGACCAAGAAAGAGACTCATTTTGTTTGAAGCCTAGCATATGAGAGTAGTTTCTAGGATCTTAAGCAAAAACTTGTTACAGCACCAATCCTTACAATGCCAAATCAATCTAGAAGTTATGCGATTTACAGCGATGCCTCTAAGAAAGGATTGTGTTGTGTCTTAATGCAGGAAGGTAAGATGGTTGCTTATGCCTCTCGTCAGTTGAATAGTCATGAGCAATACTACCTTACACATGATTTAAAGTTGGCAGCAATAGTTTTTGCACTTAAGATCTGGAGGCACTATTTATGTTGTGAGAAGATTCAGATCTTCACTGATCATAAGAGTTTGAAATACTTCTTCACTCAAAAGGAGTTAAATATGAGACAACGCAGATAAGAAAGGAATGAAGATTGGAGAATTTGGCAAGAGAAAACTCAAGCTTCAATGGATATTTCTAGTATTCTACAAATCTCAAATATATAAAGAGAAGCCAAGACTAAAAACTCTTACCTACACACACACCATTTAATTCCTCATAATATATTGTTCTAGAATATGTACTTAGGCCATAATATAGTGGGTCAAGAAAAGAAAAATAAGAACAATTCAATGGACTATCTTAACACCCTTTGTAAACCAATGGCTGCTGAATTAATGACAGTAAGTTTATTCTTCAGCTTGTGGAAATTTTGAGTAGATAATGATTTGGTGAGGATATCTGCAATATGTTTAGTTGTTGGAAAATGTCTAACAGATAACTTTTTCTTTGTATAAGATCTCTAACAAAATATATATGTCAAGTTCAACATGCTTTGTCTTGGAGTAATATAGGATTTGCGCTAAGATGCAGTGCACTTAGATTATCACACCACAAAATAGAAAGATGAGGCAACTTAATATATAAGTCATTCAAGAGAGAACGAATCTATACTAGTTCGATTGCCAAAAGAGCAAGGCAATTATATTAAGCTTTAGTACTATACCTGAAATGATAGATTGTTTCTTATAACCCCAAGACACTAAGTTGTTTCCAAAATAGACACATAAACCAGATGTAGATTTCCTATCATCTTGATACGAAACCCCTGGACATTGGATCTAAGAACCATGTTAAACAACAAGACTCAAAACAACGCAACCCCAACAGCCCCTAAACCAATTTGATTTCAATCCCTAAGAAAGGCTAGATTCAAGTTACTTAGATGATCTAAGAAACCAAGGATCAGACAAAGTTAGAAACTCTCATAAACCCTTGACCTTTAAAGCACTCCACAAGCAAGACAGATCAATCCTCACTTGAATGCTCCAAATATTCGTGCATTCTATCACAAAAACACATAAGAACAAAATTCTACATTCTAGAAATTTTCAGATTTCATTCATTCAAATTCTTCTTTTTTGAAATGTGAAAATTACAACCCTATTTATACTAATTAAAATATGAAATGAAAGGTCACAACATTTAATTTCATGCCATTTCAACTACCATAATAAATGAAAACACATAAATACATAATTCCTTAAACATTTAATATTATGACTTTTGAGTTGCCAAAATAACTCTTCAACTTCTTTAGTTGATTAAATTCTGTTTGCTTGATTTATAACACATATGGATCAGACGTTCAATCTGTATCAGCAAATCCAACTAAAGATAGATTATCAGACTTGCTAAGCCATAAACCATGATATAATACATCTTTAAGATATCTTAGAATTCTTTTCACAAGCTGCCAATGTGTTTTTTTTAGTATGCATAAATTGACAAACTTTATTAACACTGTATGATATCTTAGGATGAGTAAGTGTGGCATACTGTAATACAGCGACAACACGTCTATACAGATGCACATCATGAAATGGATCCCCTTAAAAGACAGAAAGTAAATGCCACTTACCATAGGTGTAGAGATAGGTTTAGCTTCCAACATTTTTGTTCTCTGCAACAAATCAGTAATATATTTTGATTGAGATAAAAACAAATCTTCACTAGTTGGGTATGATACCTCAACTCTAAGAAAGTAGATCAACTTTCCCAAATACTTAAGTGCGAATTGATTGTTTAAAGAATGAATTAAGGAATTCAAATCTTTCTCATAACTACCCATAATTATCAAATCATCAAAATAAATCAAGACATAGCAAGAAGTTGTAGGAGTAACACGTATTAATAAATATGTATCAGCCTTGGAAGTTTTAAAACCAAGTGAATGTAAACTTGAGCTCAACTTTTCATACCATGCTCGAGGGACTTGTTTAAGACCATAAAGCACCTTTTTTAAATGACAAACCAATAAGATAAGTGCTTTTAACTTCAAAACTAAATGGGTGTTCCATGTAGACATTTTCATCTAAAATGCCATGAAGAAAAGCATTATTAACATCTAATTAACAGATTAGTAATATATTTTGATTGAGATAAAAACAATCCTCCACTAGTTGGGTATGACACCTCAACTCCAAGAAAGTAGCTCAGTTAATCCTTATGTGCAAATTGATTGTTTAAAGAATGAATTTCATCCAAAACGCAGCCGTTCATGGACTCAAGCCGCACATCGTTCATCAAGCTTCGCCAAGATGTGTACTTCTACATTTGCATATTCAAAGGATGAAAGCCTTATTCAGTTTGTTCATGCATTCTAGTATGAGACAGAGGTGAGAGCATGAGGCACAAATAAGGCAGTGTCCAGGTCAAATGATCTCAATGGTAAAGCAAGTATCCCAAATGAGTTGGATTATGGGTCATTTCATGAATAAGCACTTTAGGTCGAAGATGGAGAGATTGAATCGATCTTTTCCATACTAGTAAGAAAGGCAAAGTCAAAGCATATCGGGTGAAGCGTAGGATATACCTGCTCTGCCGCTAACCACACCTGAAAATGGTGGGATAGTTCTCAAATCAGAAAAAGAGGCATACTAACCGCAAAGTGGGGGCTGACCACAGGCAAAAGGGATAATAGATTCCCTCATCTACGGTCAGACAAAGAATATATTAAAGCCTAGTGAGAAGTCGACGATCGTCTTGGTCTAGAAAGCGTAGGCATGATGAGTGAGGCTGAAAGTTCAAGTCGTACTAGACAAAAATAAGAAGAGAGTAGAGTCCTAGTTCTCGGAGTTCAGGTTGTATCCGCTCGAAGGCTTTCGGGTTGCAATTGTATGGGACAGGACTATGGTATTGGCTTCGAAACTGGACATAAGAGTCTGCTGTCCACCTCCTCGCTTCCTGTTCAAAGGAGGAGAGGACGGACGGATATCGCATTTGGCTTTGATTAACCCAGCTTTGGTCCTTGCCAGTCAGCTTCCTCAATTAGAAAATAGTGGTCTAAGTGGGTGAGCAAGCAAGTTTAAGTATTAGTTGAATAACTAAAATCTCTTAATCAGTCTGCGGGTAAAGAAGTTGAAGAGAGGGAAAAGGAATGGCTCTCTTAGTTACGCTGGGCCTTGACCTGAGTCCCCATGTCCGCTCTTCTCTGCCCAAAACCCAAGAAGTTGGCTTTGCTAACACAAGAGGTCATCCCCTTCATTCTATGCTGACTCTGGCCCTGAGCTGGCTTTATGGGAAGCCCGTTCCTACCATGCTCATGGCTCGTCTGGCCTGCCTGTGATAGTGGCTTGGTAAGCCCTTCGCTTTAGCCAAGCTCTAAGCTAGCCTATCTAAGTCAGCCAAGCTTTGATAGTGCTCCTCCCTTCTGGCTGCCTTATTCCCTCACCCAAGATCCAAGTCAGCACCGACAAAGATCTCTTTCTTCCTCGTGGCCGGCTTGGAAGCAAGCTACCTCTCGCCTACCTCACCTTTTTTTTTTCTTATTAGTCAGATAGGTTGCCCTCATCTGCTGTCTTTGCTATCTTTATGCCTAGGCTTTCTTCTTTCTGACTCCTGCAGATGAAGGGTGAGCCTTCGTTTTTTGGATCGTCTATTTGCATTAGGCTTAGCCCGTACTAGTAATAAGGTCTTCCCAAAAGGGGTCGAACCCTGCCTAAGATCCTGTGTGCCGGCTTAGTAGCACGTAAACAGAAGACGTCGCCTAAGCTACACTCAATATTCAACCAACCTATGATTGATCCATTTATTCTTTCAACTTACTACTAATCAACCATGTCTTAGGTTCTCGTTGCAGGAGATCTTGGAACGTGCCTTGTTGGTTGATCGCAAAGCCAGCCTCCAACGTTCGTGCTGGTTCTTGTTTGTTGAAGCTCAACGTGTCCCTTATCAAGCCACCTCTACTTCCTGTATTCTTGAGTCGCATGCGCTCTTCATCCTCTTCCAGTCGTGAGCTAAGCATGATTTGTTCTTCTACCCTTCAAACCAAGCCATCAATTAGCTTCTTGCCCTTTCTTGCAACCATTTGAGCCTTGCAGTCAATTGTTTGTGGGTTTTGATTTTTGCCCATCAAGTGGTAATTTTTTGCTTGAAATAAGTTAGTGTTGGATTATTTTTGCTTGAAGGTCTGTCTAAATTTTAGTTTGAGGCTTCGAGTTGTGAAATTTTCCTAATTAAGGTTGAATTGGTTTCAACCTCAATTTTGGGTAAGTTAATTTGAGATGATTTTTGGGTCAATAATAAACTCTTAAATTTATTAATTTAGTTATTGATTTCCCTTGCTGTTTAGGATTGGTTCTTTGGAAACTTTAACTGTCTTCTAAGGATCATTTATTAACTAATTTCTCATGTAAGAGATTTTACTACTAGACCTTGAAATGAAATTATGTGCTTACATGTAATTTACATTATGCATTGATGTACCTAAGGTGTATAACGTGTTAATGATTGATATTGATGACTAATATTGATGATTGATATTGATGATTGGTGACTGGTGACTGATATGTCATGAAACATGATGTATTGATCACATGACTAAGGACTGTATGATTGATATTCATGTCATGCTATAATGTTTATGATATGCTACATGCTATAGAGTGTGGTGTTCTGTTAACTTTGGCTATTAGGATCGGACCTACATGGGTGTCGTTTCTCGGGATCACCATCTTTTATATATTTATGATTGTGTGAGTTCAACTAGACCACTAGTCTGTCATGCCATGTTTTATGAATGATCTAACAGGGTCACTTACAACTTGATGTCTTAGATGTTCCTTTGGGTTCATTGATAGACTAGATGTGTTTCTACGAGATCACTAGTTTCCGTGTGCTCGAGAGCATGATAGTTTTGGGTACCTCCTTATAGAACTCCAATGGAAAGTTAACAGACACTTAGCGGGACTAATAATGGGTCTCTTACTAAGTATATGTTTATACTCATTCTTTCTATGTTTAATTTTTTAGGCAAAGATAGAGGTAGAGGAAAGCTAACGAATGACAAGAAGGGTTCGTGACTTGCCATAGGGAAATTTTGTTGCTTCCAATTTATGTTTACAATATTTTGATTTTTATCATTTTCATTCAAATTTATTGAACTCATGAATTATTCTATGTTATTTTTCTTTAAAAGTTAGATAGGGTCTGAATTGAGATTAAATTTTCTAGCATTTATTTTCATTTTTCTAAATTATGATTTATAAATGAGTATTTGAAATTATTCATTTGAAATTTCAATTTTCTCTTTCATTTTAGATAATAAAATATTTACTTATTTTAATAGTAATGACCTCAGCTTAGTATAAGGAGTTGGGTCGTTACAATATGTATTTATACATGTATACATATAGTGGTGGATCAAGAAATTTTATATAAAGGGGCATCGGGCACTATATAATAAACACACTAAAAATGTTAAAAAAATATATCTCGACGTTTCACTGATGTTCCAATAACATTCACTACATTTATAGCAATAAAGAAAGATTGATAATTTTCATATGATTTTTTGTAATGTAAATATGTGAATTTAAAATTTGCATTAAAAAAAAGAAAAAATAATACCTTTTTCATGGATATTATCGAGAGAGTGAAAGTTTGGATCACCGACTTTGTTGCATTTTTTTTTGTTAGATAACAAAATGAGGGCTAGGAAATAAGTTAGAGTTTTATCTTAGACGAGTTTTTTTCCTCTTTTTAAAAAATTATCTTCCTTTTAGGAAATCATTAAAACTTAGGAAGAAATTTGATATCTTCCTTTTAGGAAATCATGGAAATCATTGAAATTTAGGAAGAAATTTGATATTTGGGGAAATAAAATTATTAATATTTGAGAAATGAAAATTATTGATGTTTGGAATAAATCTATTTGTGACAATTTAGGAAGAAATTTGATATTTAAGGAAAGAAAATTATTGATATTTAAAATAAAAACTATTTCGTATAAATAATTGTAATAGACAAGATTTGAATTCATAACCAAAGGGATATGAAGGGACACAACCACTACAGCAGAAGCAGAATTTAGACAAAATGAAGCTAAATTTAATATCTATATTGTAATCTAACACTTCAAAATTAATATTAAAATATAAAAATCGATAATGTGAGGGAAGCGTGCCCCTTGTGACGATCATACTTGTCCAGGGTGTTGTTTGCCTATGACCGTATGTCTGAATACCCCCGATTTATCTTATTTTTATGTCTTATGTTTAGTTTAGCTAGTTGCTTTCCATTTCATATAATAAATCTATAGTGTGACATTTCGGTTTTTTCATATGCAAACCTCCTAGAACTAAAAAAGTCCAAAATGTACTATAGGGGAGACATAGTACATTGTCGTACTCTTTGCAAGCAAACCTTTTCCCTTGCAACTGACAATCTTCAATGCATATTGTAAGATCGATTTCAATGTATTTCTTCCTTTCTTGCGTTATAAATAATTTTCTCTAGAACGTGAAGAAATGTTACATCATACGTTGACTTTGTCTATGACTTTTGGATTTTGATCGATTGACTGGTTCGTCAAGTTAGAACAAGTGTCGCACAATCGTTTGTCCTGAGTTTGAAAGGCTACGATTGTGATAAGTGGTATCATAGCCAAATTGGCTAATTGACAGTTGAGACAGAAAGATGTTGACTACAAAACAGACGGATAAGACCCATGATGAACGATTGGTGGGGCTCGACGAGTAGAAGCTCCACTTGGTGGAAGTTTTTGATTCTATCCCGTTTTTCAAAAAGGAGCTTGAGAAAATTATTAAGAAAGTCGATGTTGTTGATACGGTGTTCGGTTGTTTGAACGGATTACCCATACAAGATTTGTTGACTAGAGTTGACACTCTAGAGTCACAATTTATAAGAACTGGAAATCTCACCAACGAGCATGAGACAATTCATCAAACTCTACTGCCAGATAGAAGAACAAGTTATTGAGCTAGATAACTCATTCAAGGATATGTTAGAAATGATAATCAACGTGATAAAGGGGTTTTTGCCTCTTCATAGCTTTTATTTTTTATTTTATTTTATTTTATTTTTTTAAAGATATAGATAGAATATATCTATGTATTACGGACTGAACCCAAGGGAGTTTTGTGGACCGACCGAACCGGTGAGAGTAAACCAGCCAGACTGACTATGAAATTGAGAAATCAAATCCTCGTTGACAGATGATTGGAGTGGACTGAACTGAAGGTTGCCAACAAAAACCAACCTACGGCAGTTCTTCGATCAAACTGGAGGCAAAATCGAGTGTTTCGGAGAGATCTCGAGCGTTCTTCTCCAGCCTTCGCCAACAACACGAACCTACTAACTTACAGATTCACGGGAGGTATTGTGCGCGACGGCGGTTAGGGTTTTCCTTTTCATTCTCTTATCAAATTTTGTT
>JBBPDI010087478.1:0-28790 GCA_037974545.1 Cucumis variabilis
CCTTGTGCATAATCAAAGCCTTTCAAACTCGGAACAGACAATTGTGCGGCACCTGTTTGGACTCGTTGAACAAGTCAATCGATCAAAATATGAAAGTCACGGACAAACTCAGCGTACGATGGGACATTCCTTCGCGTTCTTGAGAAAATTGTTTATAAAACGCCAGAAGCAAATAAATTCATTGAAATCATCTTACAGTAAGCAATGAAGACTGTCAGTTGCAAGGAGAAAAGTTTGCTTGTAAAGAGTGCGACAATGCTTGGGCGGGGATTCAACTACTATGTCTCCCCCACAGTACATTTTGAACATTTTCAGCTCTGGTAGGCTTGTATATGAAAATACCAAAATGTCATACTCAAGCTTTATGACTTAAAAAGGAAAGCAACTAGATAACTAAAATACAAGACATAAAGATAAGATAAATTATGGGTATTTGGACATACGACTATAGGCAAACAACGTCATGAACAAGTATAACTGTGACACGTTGCCCATCATTGTGAGGTTAGCATGTGGCGTGTGCCCCTCACTGTGAGGTTAGCACATAAGGCCTCTCTAGTCATGCGCACACGCCAGGGCCCTAACCCTTTATTGTGATCATCGTTAGGTTGTTTTGGGCGGTTTTGATATTTTTGGGAATTTTTAAGAAAATTTTGGACATTTTCATGACCAAGGTATTAATTAAGGAATAAATGTGAAAATTTCAGGACAAGGAGACTTTGAAGGAGACATCTAACTAAAGACTAGTTTAAGTATTGTGAGTGACAAAGTGAATTTAAAGTTGATTTCTAAATTATGATTTACTAACAAATGTTTTAAGCATGCTTTAATGCATGAATATTTGAGTATACTGATTTATAAAGTATTTCCTTGGAAGGCTAGGGGTTATAGTCAAGTTAATTCATCATTTTGAACAAAGCATGAGCTTAGTAAATTTTGACAAATATGTTATTCTTAAATTTACTCATGAGATTTACAAAGCAAGTATGTTTATGATAAGCATTTAAGCAAAAGAATGGTTTTAGAATGTTTTAGACTATACCGTCTGATATAGATAGCAATCCTTTGGGGATATTGCATGTGCACAGAGGTTCCTTTGATGAAGGTATTTAGTAGATACCTAATTTCCTGTCACTAGGACAGATACATAAGAAGAGGGTTCTACAAATATGATATCTAATTTTGTCATCTCTTAAAATGAAGCTTTGTAGGTTACCTACCTCGTTGTAGCTACAATGAGATGGGGGCACTAGTGATGCCTAGATTCTGCCTCATAAATATCATAATTCATGTGTTATAGCAACTGAAAAATATAGAAAGAAGTTTTCAAAAGACTTTATTATCGATGTTATATTTATGATTTATTCATGCAAAGGATGAAGTTTAAAGGTAAGTTGTTTTAGAAGCATGTTTTACAAAACTGTCACTCATTGGGCTATTTAGCTCACCATTTCCAAATGTTTTTTCTCTTTCCAGGTACAGATTGTGAACCTTCACGTGCTAAACATACTGCTGCTGGACCAATTAGTTTTCAGTCAGAAAAGTAAATGAGTTGTTTAAAAATATCATCATGTTTTATAAATAATTTATATATTCATGTTCTTCAATTATAAAGTAAATGATTTTTTAAAAGTATTAGTATGTTTGGTGTAAATATGCTATTACATCTCTTTTAAAAAATAAAAGATGTTTCTAAAATGGGCTACACTAAGGAAATTTTAAAAGTATTTCAAAGATTAAAAACTTTCGCTGTCAAACGTTTTATGATTCTTGTGTGTTTCTGTTGCATAAGTTTAAATTCACTCAAGTCGTAAAGGATGGATAGTTAGGGTCAACTGGTGTTGTACAGAAGGGGAATGACGTCGGTTGACTGGGTGAGGTGTGACATTAAAAATATATATAACTTTTTTGTGTTTTTTTTTTACAAAATCAATTACGTACTTTAGAAATGAAAGGTTTAGGTTGAAAATAAAGCTAAAAATTAAGAGAAAATAACATAATTGATGTGTAAAATTATAGAATTGTATGTAATCAGAACTATAAAATTTAAAAAACTTGAATTGGATAACGTGGTTAATTAAGAAAATCAAAATTTTCTTGAAATGTTGAAATTTCTTAAAATTTTCTCAAAATCTTGAAATTTCATAGAAGTGAGAGGAATAGGAATATTCTTAAAATATTTTAAATTTTTGCAAAATCTTCTCGAAATCTTGAAATTGGAGAAACATTGAAAATTTCCTCAATTAAAATTATGAGCCATTCGAAAACTCAAAATTTCGATTGAAATTTTACACTATGATGAAAACTTGATTACAAACTTTTTCAAAAACAAATTAAGCAAGAAAATCTACTATAATAATAAAAAGGAGTTTTAAAAAAATAGAAAAAATTGATAAACTATTTACCAAAATTTAATGAAGTGTAAATATTTTGTCAAATATTCTATTTTTACAATTTTCGTAAGAAAATATATGAATATTAATAAAATTTCTAATCATTTAAGAAAATAGTTGTAAATTAATCAAAGTTTCATTGGCTTAGAGAGGGGGAGGAGAACACAAGCTTCTTCCAGATATGGTTTTCGACTCATAAAAGTAGAAGTCTTATTTCTTCTTTGGTAAGCGTTGATGGGAAGGCTCTTGTCACCAAGAAGGAGATTATGGATGAGATCCTTAGTTTCTCTTCCAACTTATATGTCAGAAGGATCTCTTAAGTGTTTATTTGTGATGGTCTCAATTGGAAAGGCCTTAACTTATAGGATTCTCTTTTACTTGAAGCCCCCTTTACAAAAAAAAGAAATTAGAGAAGCTATCTTTGATATGGATTGTCCCAAATCCCCTGGCCTTGATTGCATGACTGGAGAGTTTTATAAAAAATCTTGAAACATTTTGAAGTCCGATCTAGTAAGGGTGTTCCAAGATTTTTTTTTTAAAAAAGGAATTATTAATAGAAGATGTAATGAGACTTATGTTTGCTTCATCCCAAAAAAGAAAGAGGTGGTCTGTGCCAGTGATTTCAGACCCATAAGCTTAGTTACCTCCCTGTATAAAGTTATTTCCAAGGTGCTTGCAACAAGACTTAAAAACGACATTCCTTCGATAATTAATGATTCTCAAATGGCCTTTGTGGAGGGGAGGAAAATTATTGATGCTATTTTAATTGCTTCTGAGGTTGTTGACGAATGGTCTTTAAAAGGCAAAAAAGGCGTTCTTTTGAAGCTTGATCTGGAGAAAGCTAATGACAAGGTGGATTGGTCTTTTCTTGATATGGCCATGAGACTTAAAGGCTTTGGTAAGAGATGGAGGAGATGAAGTTGAGACTGTTTGTTGACAACTAATTTCTCCATCATTACCAATGGTAGGCCTAGAGGAAAGATTCTTGCTAAAAGAGGGATTCGTAGGGTGATCCTTGGTTGTTGGGGTTTTATTAGCCTGGACTTAATAGTTTCGCATGTGTATAGTGCAACTGCAATACATCACTAAGTCAAATCATTGCACGTAATGTGATTACCATAAGCGATGTACCTCTTCATGGGTCATGATCACAATATGTGAGATGCACACTATGTACCTCTTCATCGCGTTATACATAAATCCTCATTGAGAACAAGTTTTCCTACTGCTTGTCCAAGTGCAAGCGAAACAGTAGGTTTACCTAGATGATCCAAGATCGAACATAGGGAATTGTTTCTAGATAGTTCTAGGGTCCACTTATCGTTTAGGCTTTATGACAATTAAGTAGAAAGAATACAAAAAGAATAAATTATGGCAAAATGGAAGATTGAGTGAACTAATTTGCGTGCGAGAAAAAATGTGAAAGAAGGTCTATGCATTATTAGGTGAGGGAGTAATCCGAGAGTTGATGCGAGATAACTACATAGTTAGTGTATGATTAAGGCGACCTTCTCTCGAAGTGTTTAAACGTCACACTTGCTTTTCTTTTGGAATGCAAATGACTGTGCTTTATTAGATTAGCTATATCTAGAAGATTTGGCTTATAACACTTATAGGACTTCTCGTTTAAGGACAATAACCTCTCGACGCATAAAGTTCACACTTGTTCACCTTTCCAGATACAAATGTTGGAAGTTACCTCACTAAGTTGAAGTTTGTTTCCAAACTCCTCCTTGTGTGCATTAGCTCTACCCTTGCTACATACCCTCTCGAGTAGTTGGCGATTGACACTGGTCAAGTGATGAATATAACTCAACTAATGCAACAATGTTTATAAACTAAACTTCTTATCAAGAACCTATTATACCTCTAACTACTGATAACACATTGATAGGTGAGAAGTCACGAAATGATGGATTGAAAAGGTGTAAACATGCAATATATATATATAAAGAATACAGGCCTTGGACCGCTGTACAATATGAATAACATATATTACAATGAAATGTAAAAATTGAGAGAAAGAAGATGTGGAAAAATTACTACAAGTTAGGGAGAAAACGAGGGAATGATTCTTCCCTTGCTTGAACTCTAAGCTTCAAATGGCCTCTTCGGCCTTGAACCCATTCAGACGCTCTCAGCTCTCTAACAAGTCTATCCGAGCCTTGCACCCATTCAAGCGCTCTCTCTTCTGGTGAAGAATAAGGCTTTTTATAGGAAATTTTTGGACGAAAAACTTATGTTCCTCTGAGTCTGCTACGCCAAATGTAGCCTGCGGTATGTCACATCATCTGCAACTACTCTTCTTGTCTTGTAGCGAGTCTTTCTGGCGTAACTACTTGGTTTTTTCGTCTGATCTTCTTGTGAACACCCTTGTGATTCAATAACTTCTTCTTTTGGTTATTATCCTGCGTTTAGACATTGTAAATCGTGTAAAACAAGCAAGATGCTTATGTAAGATGTACTTCTAAATATGTATTTACAACGTAAGTTACACATTTTGACTGTCTTTTATGTGTTTTGATCTCATTATTCTAATAAAAGGGACTATAGTAACGAGAGTTTATACATGTTATCACACCTCCAAATTTAGAATAATGCTTGTCCTCAAGCAGCAATCCTCTTTGAAGACTCACCTTCCCCGTTCGCTTTTCTACACTTCTCAAAATGCGATCGAATTTTATTCGTTATTCAGGGCTGATGCTCGTCGCATACTTCTTGCTATGAAAATATTTATAAGTTCAAAGTGCAGCAAACTTAACACTCAAAATATCCTTGTTCATTCTCCGCAGTAAATCTTATTTTCAACTTCATAAATGGCTAAAATTTTTTAATCCTTTTATTTGGCGAAATAATGATTTTTATTATATTTACATTAGATTTGTTTTTGAGTGGAAAATCATAAGCACTCTATGAGTTCGTTTCTCTCCTCAACTGTAACTCTTATGGCCTCTTATTAATCAACTCTCTAAATTTTTACTTTTGAAGCTTTGCTTCTTTATTTTTGTAAGAGGAAGCAACATAGGAATCTTTATTTTACTTGAACTAAAGAATACCAACTTTTTGAAAAAATTTCACTTTTGGCTAAGTTTTAACTTTTGTTAAAAAGCCTTAATAGGTTTTCAAAACACTTCCAAAGTTTTAGCGCGGATGTCACACACCCCCAAATTTAAAGGTTAGCAAAGTCCTCATTACTAAGAGTGAATGATAAGATTAGTCTCATAAAAGTTTTACAAAAGTGGTTTGAGGTAAAGTTTGCTCACTTAATCAACTAGATAAATATTTTTGAAGTAAGGTTCCTTAACAAGTTAAACGCTCAAATAACAAATGAAACTTTATTCTGCAAACTTTATTTCATTGAAGTGTTACTAAATCACAAAGGAAAATTAAAGTGCTACAAAGCGGGGAGCCAAACTTGCGACTAGAAAGATTAAACGCAAAAAAATTATATCAAAAGTTGTAACTTTCATTGAAAATATCATAAGCACTATGAAATACAAATTACATAAGTTAAGAAGAAAAAGATTTCAAAATTTAAGACCCAAAATACATAAAATACTTCCAAGTCTACTGTTGAGGTAGCGGTTGAGAGAGTTCTATCTCACCACGTATTGCAACATCATTTTTCGTGAAGGGTGCTGCTACCTCTTGAGGAACCTCAAGCACTGGAATGATGCTGTAGATTGTTGCGTGAAGGTATCTCAATGTAGCTCTGAACTGCACATCTTTCCTTTTGGCCGATTGTTCGATCATCCCCATAATCACTTGATTTTGTGCTTTAAGCTCTAAATATTGCGTTCTTAGCTCTTGCATTGTAGCTTGGAGTCCTTCAATCTGAGCCAGATGATGAGCATTTGTGTTGTCAAGTTTTAGTTTTAAGTCACATAATTGCTTCTGACTTTGCAAATGAATCTCGTGTAGGTTGCTTTAGCATTGGGCTACATCTTCCAATCCGCACTTCATGGGCTTACAAATGTGCTCATGGATGAATTTAAGAGTGCAATCTACGTCAACTTCTTCGTTGTCTCTCACCGCCCATTCCTTGCCTTTTTGCAAAGGTTTACTGGTTTCTTTTGGCAGTAAGGGGAGATTTGTCTCGCCATCTACCTCAGGGTTGGTTTTTCAGCGTCAACTTCTTCGTTGTCTCTCACCATCCATTCCTTGCCTTTTCGCAAAGGTTTACTGGTTTCTTTTGGCGGTAAGGGGAGATTCGTCTCGCCACCTACCTCAAGGTTGGTTTCTGTTTTCCTTTGGAGTGGGTCATCAATGATATCTTATGTGGATGATTTTCTTTTAAGGGATAACTTTGGTCTGCTCGCCTCATCTTCTTGTTCTTCAAAAGCATCATTAAGAAGTGAGGTAGGATCCAAGAGTGAGTCTTGAAATTTCTATTGGCTCGACTTCTCTTAGCCAGAAAATTTGGGTTGATTGGTTGGGTCAAAACTTACTAAAGTGAGAGAATTATTAGGCTTTCACCTTAGAGAGGATAAATCAATTTGGATTTTGGGAAGGGTGGCAATTTGGATTCTAGAGGTTTGTCTTTACGGAAGCAAGGGAGAAATTGGTGTTTGGGACTTGATTGAGGATGTTGGAGGTGTACGACTAATTTTGGCCTTGGTTTTGGAAGCTTTGTATTTGGTGAGTGAGTTGGTTAGAGTAGTAGTAAGGGGAATGACTGAAGCGAGAGTCAAAGGGTTTTTAGAGTCCTTATCCTTTAAGATTTTCTTTTTCTTTAAGCTTGAGGCCTCCTCCTTGTACTGCCTCTTTTGCTTATGAGGAATTTCTCTATCTTCAGTTTCCTCCTTTTTTTCTTCTTTTGTCTTTTCTAATGCATCCACTTTGCGACCTGCTTTTGCTCTTACTTCATCTCGCATTTTCAACTTTTTGGTTGTGGCCTTATTTTTGTGGAGTGTAAAGATACGCCTGAGGTTAGCTGCATTACACATTCCTTCCTTAACGAATGTTATTTGTGGAAATTGTTCAAGCTCTGGGCATGCTTTCATAAAAAGCCTTTCAATTAAATGCAGGAAGGTTTTAGGTCCCGATGGATGTTGTAATCAAGCTTTGATGTGCCTGCAAATAAGTTCGCCCACGTCCACATGTATTTTCTCCATGATACAGTAGACAAGCATTATTCTTTCTAAGAAAATTGTGTTATCGTGTCTCGTGGGCATAAGTTTCTTCTTTATGAACACCAGCCAAAAGCTGGCAACCGTTTTCAGATTATGCGGTAAGAGTTGGTGCTTTTCGTTGCTTGTTATGTATGATGTTGCCCCAAGCTAGGCAACATTTTCCAATGCATCTTGAATATCGCAGTCTGTTTGTTCTTTGAAGATAGGCTGTCCTACTGCGATTTGTTTCAACTTAAACAACACATGAATAGTTTTCGGTCCGTTTCACCTTCTTTTCATTTACAATGGCATAATGACTTTCCGTGTTAAACTTACAATTTGTAAAATAAATTCACCACATCAAACCTTATCACACTTACTCCTCTGAAGAATTCTTGCCATCCTAGCGCCTTGATGGGTAATGCAAGGGGAGGTGGTAATTGACCTCTCAAATGGGAAGAAGCCTTTTTCTATTATAAATTGCTTGTTTAAGTTCTTTGAAAGGACATCTCCCTCTTCCACTTCTAGGCTCAAGTCTTCTTGTTGAGCCTCTGTTTTCTTTGCTGGCTTTTTGGCATTTTGACTTCTTGACACCTTTTTCTTCCTTGATTGATCCTTACCAACATTATTCTCTAGTGGGCTCGTCATCCACCTCTCTGTCGAACTCCTCGTAAGACTCTTCAAGGGGATTCTTCTTATCCCTGTTCTTTTCTGTAGAAAGGGCTAGTTCTTCTGTCTTATTGATGAGTTCTTTCCACTCCTTCAACTTTTTTCTTGCCTCTTTTCTACTAAATCTTAACGCCTTTAGCTTGGTTTTTAATTTTTTGTAGCTCAGACGTAACATTTTCCTTTTTCTTCTGAGCTTCTTTGGCCAGCCTTCCAAATTGTATGTTTGCGATAAGTGAGGAAGGTGAGTTCTCACATTCTTCTTCTTTAAATACTTCTTCTCCTTCCTCGCCAATTTCTTCCAATTCTTTTTCTTTTTCTTTTCCTCTTTCTTCTCCTATTTTCTCAGTCTCTTTTCCTTCATAAGCCTCCTTTCTTCCTTTGGTTTCTTTTTGTTTCTCCTCAGCTAATTCTTTTAGCCTTTCTCTTCACTTCTTCTCTTCAAGGAGTAACCCTAACATAATTTCTACGTTTTCTGTCGTCATAGGTATTTCTCTACCCTGGAAGTTAAAAGGATTGAAACCCTCCATTCCAAAGATTTTGGTTGAACTGGGCAAGGCTTTGTGGTGAAGCATGGAATCGGGTTGAGCTTGCCCCGACACAGGATCATTATGGTGTATTATTTCTAAATCTTTCTTCTCAGTTTGCTGAACAATTTTATCTCCGACCATTGTTAAAAATACAAAAGAAAAGAGTGGGACAAAATACAAAAGGGGAAAGGAAAGGATTCTTACTTTACTTGTTAGAAAAAAATGATCAAAACACTCGAAGGGAGTTGAGATCTTAAGAGTACTCGTAGGGCAAAAAGATTAGGATTAAGATTTTTCAGAGGGTTTTAAAGAGGTCGTTAACTTGGGTTAAGATTTGATTACTGTAAGGTTAACATCATGCGTTTTAATTAATAAATGATATCCTGACATGACGTTTCAAATTTCAAGGGCAGCTTGCAATCATTACAAAGAATGAAAAACTCAAATTTAAAAAGAGATGAAACGTTTCGAATTCTCTGAAACCCTAATCAACACACAACCTTATTACTCAACACCTTACGAGAAGATCAGAACGCCTACTGCAATTTGCCACAAACTCTCTATAGGATGGCTTAATCGCTCAAAACCTTAGCACCTTCTCCTAGTGACCTTTTTGCAAAAGCTCGCGCTCCCTAATGTAAGACTAAAGGAGAGAAGAAGAAAAAATACAAAAGTGATGCAGACATATAAAGGTATTTATGCAAGTATAATGATTATATACAACTATATATATAAGTACGCGGATGTAATAAGAAATTGGAAGAATTATACATTATAGATGCACCCATGTGCTCAGGTTCTTGGGCGAGGAGGACTTGCGGTATCAATGCTTATGCTCTGCATAGTCTTCCCAACCACATCGAACCTGAAATTGTTAGATCATTATGACTCTGTGCATCATGATTGCTCATCAAAATAAGCTATGCTTCCAATCACTCATCGTGATGTTCAAATGATCATTCTTGGTCTTACTCGCATAGCGAAATGAAATATGAGGTTCATTGATGGATTTAGAGAAATTCTCATTTTCATTTGCTACCAACTGCATCCATTGAGATTTCTCTATGTCATCATCCGAAAGATACATTGATCTTGGGGTTGGTTGAAGCAATCACAAATTACTCTTGTACCTTGAACCTATTTCCACGATTTTTTACTAATCGCGTGATTCACCGAATTCAAAGTAAGACTCTACACTAACATCTATAAATTAATTTCTCAAGAACGGCGCTAAAAACTTGGTTGTTTGGGTTTTGTTAGCTTGGAGTTAATAGTTTTGCATGTGTATAGTGTAACTGCAATACGTCACTAAGTCAGGTCATTGCAGGTAATGTGATCACCATAACTTTCTATATTGTGTGCTTTAATTCTAAGTGATGAATCATGGGTCATGATCATAACATGTGAGATACTCACTATGTACCTCTCATCGCGTGATGCATAAGTCCTCGTTGAGTACAAGTTTTCCTATTGCTTGTCCAAGTGCAAGTGAAATCGTAGGTTTATCTGGATGATTCAAGGTCGTACACATAGAATTATTTCTAGATGTTAGTTCTAGGATCCACTTATCATTTAGGGTTTATGACAATTAAGTAGAAAGATACAAAAAGAATTAAAACTACTCTCTAACACCTAGAGATTCATGCATAAAGAATAAATTATGGCAAGATGGAAGATTGAGTGAACTAACTTGCGTGCGAGAAAAAGGTGAAGGAAGGTCTACACATTATTAGGTGAGGGAGTAATCCAAGAGTCTTGATGCGAGATAACTACATAATTAGTGTATGATTAAGGCGATCTTCTCTCAAAGTGTTTAAACGTCACACTTGCTTTTCTTTTGGAATGCAAATGACTGTGCTTTATTAGATTAGTTATATCTAGAAAATTTGGCTTATAAGACTTATAGGACTTCTCGTTTAAGGACAACAACCTTTGTGCGCTTAAAGTTTGCACTTGTTCACCATTCGAGATACAAATGTTGGAAGTTACCTCGTTAAGGTGAAGTCTGTTGCCAAACTCCTCCTTACGCGCATTATCCCTATCCTTGTTACTTATCCTATCGAGTAGTTGGCGATAGACATTGGCCAAGTGATGAATATAATTCAACTAATGTGACAAGGTTTATAAATTATACTTCGTATCAAGAACCTATCATACCTCTAACTACTGATAACACATTGAGAGGTGAGAAGTCACAAAATGATGGATTGAAAAGGTGTAAACATGCAATATATGTATAAAGAATATAGGCATTCGACCACCGTACAATATGAACAACATATATTTCAATGAAATGTAAAAATTGAGAGAAAGAATAGTGGAAAAATTAGTACAAGTTAGAGGGAAAACAGGGAAATGATTCTTCTCTTGCTTGAACTCTAAGTTTCAAATGGCCTCTTCGGTCTTGAACCCGGCCTATTCGGGCCTTGCACTCATTTAAGTATTGTCTCTTTTGGTGAATGAGGCTTTTTATAGGCAACTTTTGGGCGGAAAGCTTCTGTTTTTTGAGTCTGCTACGCCAAAAGTAGCTTGCAGTACGTCCCATCATCTACAATTACTCTTCTTTTCTTATAGCGAATCTTCCTCGTATAACTAGTTGGACTTTTCGTCTAATCTTCTTGCAAGCACCCTGCGATTCACTAGCTTCTTCTATTGTTTATTATTTTGCGTTTAAACATTGTAAATCTTGTAAAACAAGCATGATACTTATGTAAGATGTACTTCTAAATACTTATGTATTTACGATGTATGTTACACATTCTGATTGTCTTCTCATATGTTTCAATCTCATTATTCTAATAAAAGGGTTGTAATAATGGGAGTTTATACACGTTATCAATCCTCTTGCCCCTTTTCTTTTTAGAATTATGGAGATGCTCTAAGCTACCTTATTCACTACTCTAATGAGAAAAGGTAGTTTAAAAGGATTCCATTTTGAGAACTTGATAGATGATTTAACCTATTTTCAGTATGTGGATGACACTTTTCTTTTTTCTGCTTGGAAGGATGGAAATTTTGAGACTTGGTAGAAGGTGATCAAAGTCTTTGTTTTTGGAGTCGGTTTATCCCTTAATAGATCCAAAACATCTTTGATACCTACCTGAATAGTTGTGACTTGGCTCCTTATACTAACTCTCTGAGGTGCTCGGTTGATTATCTTCACTTTAATTACTTGGGGTTTTTTATTAAAGAGGATCGAAATAGAAAAGAGATGTGGAACACCCTTGAAGAGCGATTTAGATATAAAATTGATAGGTGGTGGAATGTGTCCCTCTCAAAAGGGGGTAGGTTAACTCTTGTGCAATCAGTTCTTAATAGTCTTCCTTGTTATTTATTCTCCCTTGCTCAAGCTCCGACTGGTGTTATCAATAGATTGAAAAAGATGATTATGACTTTTGTTTGGACAGGAGGGTCTACTAAATTGGTTGCCCACTTGATCAAATGGGATTGTACATCGCGTCTGATCTATTATGGTGGCCTTGGTATTGGCTCATTTAGGCAAAAATACACTGCTCTTTGCACTAAATGGTTTTGAAGGTTTAGCAAGAAGGAAGCCTCCTTATGGAGGCACTTAATTGTGGCCATTTACGACTTAAAGAAGAATGGATGATCCACTAAAGATCTGAATAGGAGAAAGTATTACAGATTATAGGCCGGTATTTTGAAGCACAATGAGACCTTTAAATTCTTACCTTTTGTACTGGGAAAAGGAACTAAGATTAGATTTTAGAAGGACAATTAGTGTGGTGTGAAGCCACTTGTAGAGAAATTTCCTGATTTGTTCTCCTTGTCTTTGAATAAGGATTCTTATTGGTGTATTGTTACTCATTCGTGGAACTTGGACCTTTGAAGAAATATCTTCAATAACGAGCTTGACAATGTGGCCTTAATTCTAGAAATTCTTCATTCTTGGCCCCCTCAAATGGTAGTGACAGTCTTAAATGGACTCCTAATGTTAATGGTTTTACTACGAAGTCTACTTTTTCACAATTTAACTAAGTGATTCCCCTCCATTGTTGTTCCTTTGATTAGTCACATATGGAAGACTAAAGTTTTGAAAAAGGTGAAAATTTTCTTCTGGCCGCTTGCTTAAAGAAAACCTTAACACTCATGAAAAACTACAAAAAGAAATTCAGTACACTATGCTTAGGTCCTCGATGTGTTGCCTTTGTTTCAAAGAAGAGGAGATCCTGGACCACTTAATTTTGCATCATCTCTTTACTAGGAAAGCTTAGAACACTTTGTTTAGAATTTTTGATTTGGAGCTTTCCCTTCCCGATAAGGTTGATAGGTTGTTGATTGAAGGGCTTAACATTAGAGGTTATAGTCCGAAAGGAAACATCTTATGGAGATATGCTACTCGGTCCCTTTTGTGGTGCATTTGGAAAGAAAGAAATAGTAGAATATTTTAAGATAGTTATAATTCTTTTGGTTCTTTTTGGACTATGTTGCAACATACAACTTCTTGGTGGAGTACGAATCACACCTAACACTTTTGTAATTGTAGCCTTACTATGATATTCAACAATTGAAAGGTCATCATTTTTAGTTTCTTCTACGGAGGGCCCTCTTGTCCCTTGCCCTAATTTGTTCTCTTTTGTTATATGAATATACATGTTTCTTATAATTTTTTTTTAAAATGTGGATAGACAAATCATATACATGTGTATGTGACAAACTTTGTGAAATTTACAATTCAATATCAAATATATATGTGTATATAGATCATAATATAAATGAAATTAAAACTAAAATGTTGTGAAAATAGGGCATAATTGGAATATGAAAATCAAGAAAATATTAAAATATTAAAATATAATATATAAATAAATAAAATAAATTAAGAAAATTAGAAAATTGAATTTTCTCCACTTTCTCCCTCTTTCATGGAATTCTCTCCAATATGGGTACAACTTACAACTCCACCAAATGCCACTATTTATAGGCAATTTGGCTAGTTGGATGTGGCATTAGATGGCCACTAAGATACCATGTTTGTTTGATACATGGCACGGTGAGATAATGAACATCTATATATTCATAGTATTTATAATACTTCCCCTTAGATGTCCATTACATATATGAAATATGCCTCGTTAAAACCTTACTAGGAAAAAACCCAATGGAAAAAATATCCTAGTGAAGGAAAAAAGTACATATTTCATCTAAACATATAAAAATAAAATTTTCTCCCCCTCATGGTAGCATCACTTGAGATCTCTGAGTCGCCACATTCCAATGTTATGCACTAATTTTTTAAAGGTTGCGGTAGGTAGTGATTTTGTAAATAAGTCTGCCTAGTTATCCTTTGAACAAATTTGTTGTACTGTGATGCATCATTTTCTTCAAAATCGTGAGAATAGAAAAGCTTCGGTGAGATGTGCTTTGTTTTATCACCTTTAATATAACCTCCTTTTATTTTAGCTATACATGTTGTGTTGCATCTTCGCATAATGTTGTTGGAGGGAGTTTACTAGAAGATAAATCACATGCCTCCCGAATGTGTTGAGTCATCGATCTTAACCATATATATTCTCGGCTAGCCTCATGAATTGGAAGAATTTTGACATGATTTGAGTAGGTGGCTGCTAGTCTGCTGTACTGATCGCCAAGATATAACAGTTTCTCCACATGTGAATAGATAACCTGTCTGAGATCTAGCTTTGTGTGAATTAGATAAATATCCAGAATCTACAAAACCAACTAGGTTAAATTTTGATTTATTTGAATAAAAAAGTCTCATATCAATTGTTCCTTGAAGATAACGAAGTATATGTTTAATTCCATTCCAATGCCTTTTTGTTGGATAGGAACTGTATGTACCTAATAAATTTACTGAAAATTCAATATCTGGTCTAGTATTATTAGCAAGATATGTAAGTGCACTAATTGTACTAAGATATGGTACTTCTAGACCAAGGAGTTCTTCATTATCATCTCGAGGTCGAAATATATCTTTTTTCATATCTAGTGAATGAACTTGCATTGGAATGTTAAATGAATGTGCTTTATTCATATAAAATCTGTTCAAAACTTTTTCTTTATGAAAAAATATCTCATCTATCAAATGCTCAATTTATGAACAAAGGCAAATTTTCATTTTTTCGAGATCTTTCATCTTAAACTCTTTCTTAAGATATTCTATTCCCTTTGAATGCTTTTTAGAACTTCCAATTATTTTTAAATCATCAACATATACAACTATAATAGCAAATCCTGACTTCGATTTCTTTATAAAAATGCATAGACATATTGGATTATTTTGATATCCTTTTTTCAACAGATATTCACTCAGAGGATTGTACCATATTCATCCTGATTGTTTCAATCCATATAATGATCTATGTAACTTTATTAAACATAGTTCCTAGGAACTTGATTTATATGTTTTTGGTATCTTAAATCATTATGGGACTTTCATATAAATATCATTATCAAGACATCCATATAAATATGTTGTGACTACATCTATAAGATTTATATCCAGATTTTCATACACAGTCAGGTTGATTAAAAATCTTAATGTGATTGCATCTACCACTGAAGAATATGTCTCGTCAAATCCAATACCAGGTCTTTGTGAAAAACCTTGTGCAACTAATCTTGCTTTATATTTTGTGATCTCATTATTTTCATTTCTTTTTCTCACAAATACCCATTTAACTTGGAGTTCTACCGATGTTTATTTTAATTTATGGCCACATACCGTGTGTGGGTAGATATTTTAAATATTTGTCGATGTAATTTACGTGGCAAAAAAACATCAAACTTTTATGCATATTTATGGCGACACAAAATTTATATATATGACGACGCAAATAAAATAGGCATAAATTTTAAAACTAAAACCTAATTTTATTTTTTCTTTGCCCTTCCTTCCCCCACATTTTTTCCTTTCTCTCTCACCAAACCCCTCCTCTCCCCCTTTTTTGTTTTGGCAAAACACACAGCCCCCGCTATTTTCTTTGCTGATGGCGTCCTCCCCTACAGTTTCATTTTCTTTTCTCACTAGACGCCAATGAAAACCCTTCACTAATTTCTTTTCTGAAATACCCCCCCCCCATTTTCTTTTCCACAAACCCCCTCCCTCTGATTTTGTTTGTCGACTGCTCCTTCCTCCTTTTTTCTTTTCCACAAACCCTTCTCGATTTTGTTTGCCAGTAGTTCCCTTCTCCTCCTTTGTTTCCTTTTCTTCTCCCACTATGAGCCCCCCTCCCCTTGATTTTCTTTTTTGCAACCCCTCTGTCGACTTTCTTTTTATAGAGTCTCTTCACCTTGATTTTCTTGCAGACAACCGGTCAGACCCCTTCCTCTTTCTTCTTGTTGGATGCGAGATGCAGGTGCTTGCTGAACAGGTCACTGAACGGGTCCACGACCACTGCCTCTGATTTTCTTCTTGCAGATGCCATTTTTCCTCTTCTTGTGGACCTTTCCAACTCTAGCAAACAATTTTTCTTTTCAGTCACAGCTCCCACGCTTGCCGAAAAGATCCCTTACTACTATAAGTTTGATCCAAGCGTTGGTAATTTAACTGAATGTTAAGAACTTCTATAGATATATCTAATGTTCACTTATAATTGTGCTATAATATATACTATAATGTATTGAACATCATTACTTGTATATAGTAGGGATTTAAGGTGTTACATAAACAATTTTTAACTTGTTTTTAGAGTTATATTGATAATTTTACATTGTTTAAGAAACCTTTTAGGTCGACATTAATATTCAAGGAGAATATCCTTCAACTACGATAGTCAATCATGCATATATTTCATATTTATTGTATGCTTCAGTTGTAGTATATTGTGGCTATCCTTGATAACATGCATAAATACCTGTTATTACAACCTCTTTTATTATAATAATGAGGTCAAAATGAATAAGAAGATGATCAAGAACCATAACTTACGTTGTAAATACATAAGTATTTAGAAATACACTTTACATAAGCATTATGCCTGTTTTACATGGTTTTCATGTCTAAACACGAGATGAACAGAAAGGAAGAAACTAGTGAAGCGAAGACATCTCGTGCAAGAACTACGAGATGGAAACTCATTTAGTAATTAACGTCTCTAGGCGAGAAATCACATCATCACGCGAGGAAGACTCACTAGTGGACAAGAATGGTAGTTGAAGTGATGTGATCTTAGAGGACTAGAATCAGCGCTGAAAATCTCAGAGAAATAGAAGTTTCTCAACCCAAAGCTATCTATAAAAGAATACCACCCCCACCATAAAGAACAACGCCTGAATGAGCAAGGCGCCTGAATAGGCAACATACTTGTATGAGCACAAAGAGAGCAAACATGGGCCAAAACTTAGAGAGTTGGTGGCAAGGATTAGCCTTACCACCGTGTGTACAACACTCTATCATCTTCTCCAACCAGATTGTAATGCAAAAGTTTAGAGTGTGGGAGGAGAAGAGTTCATCCCTCATTTCCTCTAACTTGTATTTCATTTTCTTCCTCTTTCGGTTTTACTAGTTCTTTACATTGTATTCGTTCATATTGTACAGTGGTCGAAGGCCTACATTCTTTATTATAATGTATCTTTATACGCTCTTCAATCCATCCATGCCTTTACTGTTCATCTGTTTTTGTGTTATTTGTAGTTTAGGTTTATGATTTGTTTGCAATAAGTAATATTTATTTGTATCGCTTAGTGTGTTAGCTGAGCTACATTCTACACTTGGTCAGTATATGTTGCCAACTACCTGAGAGGGTGAGTAGCAAGGACGTGGCTAACACACGTAAGAATTTTCTCTACCTTACGAGATGCCTTCATTTATACTCCAAAAGATGAAAAAGTGCGGAAAATAGACGCTGAGAGGTTGCTGTCTTTAAATGTGAAGCACTCTAAGTCGAATAAATAAGTATTTCTAGATATAAATCATTTAGTCAATCTTAGTCATTTGGATCCTGAAAGGAGGCCAAGTGTAACTTTCAATAACTCCAAGAGGAGCACACCTTAATCATAAGATAGCTTGGTGGGTTATATCTCATCGAGGTAGTCATATAGCTTACTCGCCAAATAGCATGAGACCTTCCGTTCTCTCGCATACAAGTTAGTTCGCTCTATCCTCCATCTTGCCATAATTTATTCGCCTAGGCATGAGTTTCTGGGTGTAAGTAAATAGTTTTAGTTCTATTTGCATATTCTTTTAACCCAATTGTCATAACACCTAAATGATAAGTAGACCTTAGAACTAATGTCTGGAACCATTTTTTTGTGTTCGACCTTGGATCACCTAAGTAAACCTACTATTCACTTGCACTTGGGCGAGCAGTAGAAAAACTTGTACTCAACAAGAACTTAGCTATTATGTGATGAAGAGGTACATAGTGAGCATTTCACATGCTGTGATCAAGACCCATGATCTATCGCATAGAAGTGTGCACACAATATAAAAAGGTAAGGAGAGCATCTTAAGCGATGACCCTGCTTCGTGATGTATTGCAATTGTACTATACAGAGTTAAAATTACTAAGTCCTGGTTCGTCAAACACACAAACCACTCATAACCCAAACAATCTTGCAGTTATGGTAGCCAATCATGCATATTTTGCAATTGGGTTTTAGCTTGAAAGTTACACTTAGTAATTTTTACTTGTTTTAAGAGTTAGAGTGCTACTTATACTATTTTTTTTAGATTTTAGGGTTGGTTTTGAGTTAGGAAGGTACACTTGAACATTTGTAAGTTGTTTTGAGATTTAAGACATTTAAAAGTTGATTTTTGCATGGCTTTTAAATTTCAATGTCACACTTGAGTAGTTTTCACTTAATTTGAAGGTTAACATGCTTGAGTTAGACATTTTTTAAGTTGTTTTGACATTTAAAAGGCTACACAAACCCGTTTTATGATATTTTGTGTTTGGTTATGAGTTTGGAAGACATACTTAGGCATTTTGAAAGGATTCTCTAGACATAAGACACTTTTAAGTTGATTTTTAGTTTGAATGTCACACTTGGCCATTTTGAAAGGATTTTTTTAGACTTAATACACTTTTAAGTTGATTTTTAGTTTGAAAGTCACACTTAGTCATTATTAACTTGCGTTCATAGTTAAAGTGTCAACATTGGATACGCATATAGTGGTTTCATGTTTAAGACACTTAGTAGTTGAGTTATTGTTGGTTTTTAATTTGAAAGTTACACTTGAGTAGTTTTAACTTGTTTTGAGAGTTAAAGTTCCACTTAGACAAATTTTTTGAGATTTTGGGGTTGATTTTGAGTTAGAAAAGTTTAACGTAAAAAAACAAGTTAAAAAGTGTAAGTAGCAGTTAACTCAAATGTGACATTGAATGCTAAAAACAATACAAAAATTTAAACACTTTTTAACTTGTTTTTTTTAGTTAAAGTGCCACTTAGACACATTTTAACTTTTTAGGTCGATTTGATACTTTAGCTAATATGCCAAAATTTGTTACATGGTTAACTTTTTGTCCATTCTATTTGAAGATGAATAAGGATTGGATTAAACCAATGAGCAAAATGGGAACAAAGGTGGGCTGACATAAAAAAAAAAGGATCTAGAAGAGGAAGAGGAAAAGGATCCACCTTCAAACACTTAGGTATTTTTCTAACCTAAAATTTAAGATATTATATTGTTAAACCATATTTCAATATTATGTGTGGCTATCCTACAGTTACGGTAGTCAATCTTGCATGTTTTTGGATGGTTTGTAGAAGTATCACTTAGACACTTAGGCCAATATTTTGTCTGAACTTTTACATTTTTTAGGACTTTAAGCTTGTTGTTTTGATTGAAAACTATGACATTTTTAAGTCTTTGGATGCTTTGAAACATGCATGACATTTTAAAGTATATTATATTTTTTTAGCTTTTTGGATGATTTGTAGAAGTAATTCACTTTTTAGATTTACTGTGTAGTTGGTTTTGCGTTTTGTGATCAAATTTAGACATTTGAAACTTGTTTTGTAGGTCGGCTTTGAGAGTTAAGACACTTTGCATATTTTTAGTTTACACTTTAGTTTCAAAGTTGCACTTGAGACTTATTCATTTTAATGTACCTTTTTTCAGGTTTATGTAGTTTGAAGGCGTAGGGAATGACTATTTTTTGAAGACTTTTTGACTGAGTTAACCATTTTTTATGTATTAAATTTTTTTTTCATTTCGGCAAGCCCAAATGAAATTTAATATAGCCCATGAACCTTGGCACACTAGAGAATTATTGTTTGTCATATTTTAACAAAATATTGAATTATGATTTACCATATTTTGACAAAATATTAATGGTTGGAAATATTTTTATTTTTAAATTTTTAGTTGTAGTGTTCAATATATTTTGTTATATGCAGGAAATTCATTCTATATTTGAAATTTAATTTAGAAACATACAATATTAATAATAAATGTGAAAAAAATTAAAATCTTTTTGCCACACGTTCTTTGTGTGGCTAGAAATATGTTGACAATTAGAAAGCTCTGGCGACATTCATTGCGTGGGCAAAAAAGAAACAAATATCATTTACCGACAAATTTAGCATGGGGAGAAGTTTTATTTTTGTACACAAAAATCTTTTTGTCGGCAGAAACTGTTTCTATCCACGAAACAAACGTGGCAAACAAGTTTATTTTTGCTGACATGATGATGATCATGGGTAAAAATACCTTTTTACCCATGTTTTTTTGTGGCCAGAAAATATATTTTTGCCAACGTGATTATGATCATGGGCAACAATAATTTTCTTCCGACGTTTTTTTCTTGTCTAGAAATATCTTCTTTGCCCACGATTTTAATTTGTGTGGGCATTTCTGCCGATGAAACGTAAAAAATGTGGGCAAAGGAAAAGATGACGGTGTTTCAACCACGCAACGTACCCACACAAAAAAAAATGTCGTCATAAGCTCTACCCATGTTTTTCTACGTCGGCAAGAACGAAAATTCTTGTAGTAACTGATTTGCTATATTTTGCAAATGAATTGTTTTCTTAACTTTAAGTTCACATTGATCTGTACGAGGATGTAAATGAGACAATAATGATACATTCTATGTAATTTCTTTTTCCAACTTCTTAATTCCTCCCCCTAATGTTGGAAAATTTGTCTCATTAAAATGACAATTAACAAATCGTATCATAAACACATTACCCGTTACAAGTTCAAGATATTTAATAATTGATGGAGAATTAAAACCAACATATATTCCTAGCCTCCTTTGAAGACCCATCTTAGTACGTTGTGGTGGAGCAATTGGAACATATACTGACATCCAAAAATTCTCAAATGAGAAATATTTTGCTCATGATCATATGTTAATTGTAATAGCGAGTATTTGTGGTAAGTTGTTGGCCTAATACGCACAAGTGATGCAACATGTAAAATATCATGTCCCCATACAGATGTAGGGAGTTTAGTTTTCATAAGCAAGGGTCTACCAATTAATTGCAAACGTTTTATAAATGATTCTGCTAAACCATTTTGTGTATGAACATGAGCTACAAGATGTTCAACAATGATTCCAATAGACATACAGAAATTATCAAATGTTTGGGATGTAAATTCATTAGTATTATCAAGTCGAATATTTTTAATTGTATAATCAGGAAATTGTGCTCATAACGTAGTTAATTGAGTAAGTAATTTTGCAAATGCAAGATTCGACTTGATAATAAGCACACATGCGACCATCTACTGGATGTGTCTATTAAGACCATAAAATACTTAAATGGAGGTAGGTTAATCGACCGATAAATATCACCATGAATTCATTCAAAAAATGTCGGCGATTCAATTTTCACTTTAGCTGATGATGGTTTAATTATTAATTCCCCTTGAGAGCAAGCATCACATGATAATTCCTTAGATTAAAGAATCTTCTTGTTCTTCAATGGATGTCAATGTGAATTTTTAATAATTCTTCTCATCATTATGAATCCTAGATGACCCAATCGGTTGTGCGAAATTACAAATATGTCTGGATTCATGTATTTAGGTTCATTGTTGCATATGTTTCAATTAGTCTTATATGAGTATAATATAATCTAGAAGATAAAACAAATAACTTTTCTAATATACATTTTTCATTTGAGACAGTAGATATGATATAAAGATATTATATCTCATTCTTTCTATAACTCTTAACAATATGATAACCATTGCAACGTATATCTTTAAAACTCAATAGATTTCTCTTTGATTGACTAGAGAATAATGCATTATCAATTGTGAATTTTGTTCCTCTAGGCAAAATAATACTTGCTTTTCCAAACCCTTCAATCAGGTTTGCAAAACCTGATATTGTATTGACTTTTGCTTCTAGTATTGTCAGTTTGGAAAAATATTTTTTACTTGTCAGTATTCATGTGCGTAGTTGCACTATTTTCCATGCCATACATATAACTTCATTTCTCATTTTTAAGTTATTCAACATAAAAAAAAATTATCCATGCTTCTTTATCGAACAAAATAATTACAATTTCAAGAAAACATAGAATATATATTGAAATGAGAAAAAAAAACATTGATCATTAATTCATAAATAAAACAATTTTTTATCAAATATGTCAATCTCTTCAAGAGATTTAAAATTTTACCCCATCCAAATTTGTCATATTGGATGGGCCAAGTATATTATCAGTTTGATATGCAAAATTTGCTTCCATATTTTTCTCTTTTTATTGTGGAACTTTTCTTTTTATGATCATCATTTCATGTGGTTTTTTTGAGATTTGGATGATTATAACGATTAACCACGAAAAATAATTACTTCTTATAACAATCATCAAATTCACAACATTCACTTCAAGGAACGTGATAGTTCCAGTTGGTCAATATTAATTATTTTAATCCACTGCTATTTAAAATTTACAACACTCACTTAAGGAAAATGTTGTTTCTTTAGTCGACTAATGTTTATTATTTTTCAACCAATAACTCGTTATCTCATTCAACCACGAGAAGAAATTAATATAATATTCTTCAAAATATTTCTCTCGATGCTACTGTAGGAGCTTATCCGAAATATAAGATAAATGTTTTCTGATGATCGTATTCTTAATGACATTTTAATGTATCAAACTTTTATTATTAGAATCAAATAATAGAAATTTAAAATAATAAAATATAATATATAAATAATAAAAAAATTAGAAAATTAGAAAATTGAATTTTCTCCACTTTCTTCGCTTTCTCCAATGTGGGTACAACTTACAACTCCACAAAATGCCACTATTTATAGACAATTTGACAAGTAAGATATGACATTAGATGGCCACTATGGACCTGTTTGATAACGTTTCTGTTTCTTGTTTCTTGTTCCCTGATATCTGTTTCTTTTTTTTTCTTTTTTAGATCAAGAAATATGAATGTGTTTGATAACTATTTCTGCTTCTTGTTTCTTGAAAGAAAAAAATAGAAAAAGAATATGTGTTTGGTAACTGTTTCTTATTTTCTTTGGGATTTATTTTTTATTTTATTAATGTTATTTTATTCACATTAAATTCAATTAAACATTACACCACTCACTTTATCAAACCTAGATAGGAAGGTCTTCTAGTAATCTTATTGAGATCAAGATGAAGATTGAGATTTAAAGGACGAAGCTGGCGAGAAAGAAGATGAAACCCCACGATGAAGAGGATGACTGAAATATACGACGAAAATGAAGACAAAGATCCACGACGAAAACACAGATCTGACGAAAACCCAGATCCACGCAAAGAGGAACAGAAAACCCATATCTGGCGAAGAGGAATGTTATAAAGAGACATGCGCAGCAGAAAAAGAAATCGAAAATTACCCTAATTGCACCTATTTAACATGCAACCCTAAACTAAAATAATTAGGGTTTAGGAAAAATTATACCTTTGTAGCTATTCGAATATGAATGACTATACCTCTCACGAAATCGAATGGACCACCACTAGTAGTCACCTAATATCCTCTGGACGAAGAATTGGGTTGTGGGACCCGATTGAAAAAGGAACCGAGATAAAGACTTTTAAAGAGATATTAAATTTGGAAAGGAGTGTTTTTTTTTTCTTTTGGTGTGAGAGAGGTGAAGAAAAATAATAATTTAGTAAAAGATAAAATTTGAAAATTTTAACAAAATTCCAAAAAAAATTTAAAGTAAAGATTCAAAACTAATTTAAAAATAAATTACATGCAAAATGCATGCAATTTAATTCACCATAACTCAACACCTTACAATCCCAATCCACTAACTATTAGTGGAATTATTCATCATTCCAATTACTATTAGTGGGTTTGGTGTCATCACCATGAGTCTTCACATAGCCCATTAAGAGTTAGTGGGATTATTTTTCGACTAACTTTAGTCAAGGGGTAAAATGGTCATTTGGCCATTCAAACTTTGACTTTTCCTAATCAAAAGTCAACATTTTGACTTTTTACAATTTTGATTGTCTTGACTAAATCTGACCTTCCGAGCATGAATCCGAATTGATTTTCTCAAAATTCAAATCACATTTGAATTTATAGCAAGTCAAAGTTTGGTTTTTCAAAGTCAAAAGTCAACATTTTGATTTTTTACAACTTTGATTATTTCCATCATTTTCGAGCTTCCAGGTATGAATTCGTATTCATATTTGTAATATTTAAACCTCATTTAAACATAAAGTTTTATTTCTAATATGAAATCAGGCGTCTATATCACATATGCTTGTCAATTTCTCTCTCTTCTTCCAATTTAAATAATTCAACTTATTTCATCACACTATTCTAAGTTATTCCATATGAGCTAGCAAAGGAACCTAATGGACCTATAGATCATGAGCTCCAACAATTCAAGATTAACTGACTTAACTTTTTTAGATCGAGTTAATCAATATTTGTTAACTAACGGGTCATTTCACTAAAGTCCCGCAATTCCCTCACTATAGATATATTTGTGTCCATTTGATAAAACCTTGATCAGTAAGTTAATCCTTCACAGGTTGTTCGTAACCTCAGCTGGATCAAAATACTGTTTTACCCCCGAGACTACATCTTGCTACTTAGGTCCCATTGATCATTATTGAACAATTGGTTTAAGGTCCAACATATAAACTTAATTCCTCTCGGGCCAATAAGAGGGTGGGACCCCTTGTTCAAGAATTGGATTCAGTGCTTAAGAGAACAACCTATCTACTAACCCTAAAGCGGGTAGTAGTGAATTTCGTCCCGCATCCTATGTCCCCAACTATTCACCCAATCTTATCCCTGAAATGAGAGGCTTATTGGACTAACGCTGATGAACTGCCCTCACCTGTGCAGATCTAAAGATAATCTCATGTGAACAGGAGTTCATAGTTGGCTCAAGATTAAGATTAAGTTACCTGGGTCATCAATAATCGAGATAATCAGTTTTAAACAATAAACGTTGTTATGATGTAAAAGTGACTATTTCATGGTTCAGTCTTATGTAAGTACTTTACATAGGATGCCCCCACTTTCATGTCTCTACATGAACGATTCGGGATTATCTCGTTTGTACTTACTACAAAGCAGGTTGCATCCATAGTTTCTCTAAATAAGGCTCCCAACCATTATTCATATACTATAGACTATTTAGGCTATATACTCGAATTTGATCCACATTTATGTCTCCACATAAAGTTCAAGTTTACTCAAAAATAACATCGGGACTTAGTTTATTGGATTTAAGATTATAATATTCAATTTATCAATTACAACTTTACGAGTTTTAGGACAAAAAATTCCAACATGATCTTTATCACATGATTAAAAGAATCAAACGTTTTATTACCGTTTAGTATTTAATAAGGCAATATAACCCCTCCATAAATAAAAGGTTACAAATTAATTTCTCAAAATTAATTTCCAATTGTCTATTGATTTCTTCATTGATTTCCTCACACTATATATACACTCTCTTCATCTTTTCATAATATGCACGAGAAATTTTCATAAGTAAGAAAACTTTCTCAAAACTTTTTTTTAAGTTTACCGAGCAATTTCATGTGTTTATTTGCAGTGTTGAGATTCCAATTGATTTCTTTGCAAAATCAATTGAAGAACAAAGGCTAATTTATCATGGGGATACGAGGCTACAATTCTATTTGCAAAAAAGAGCAGAGCCATGAAACATCTTAAAGAGAGCGTGATCTGCGACTCAGTCATCCTCTAACTAATTTTTGTTTTAAAGCTTTGTGTTCTAACCATCGGGCGTTTAATCAACTTAGCGAGATAATTAGTATGCGATTTGACTACGTAAGAAACAATACCTTAAGCGAGATAAAGGGCAAAGTGCAACAATAATTTAAAGATGGTTCTATCTGCTGCGATGGTCGGATTATTCCAAGGCGATTTAAGTTCATCTAATCTCAACTGTCATTTCCTCTTTGAAGGAGCAAATTTCAAGAGGTGGAAACAAAATGATGTAAGGTCATAGCTAGCTATAGTTAGTTTTATTCAACTAACTTTCAAATAATTAGTTGAGTTAGTTATTAACTAATTCACAGCTGTAAATAAACTACAACTCTATTAAATAATATGGAACTACCAAAGAAAGGGTAGACTGAACATTAATCTGAAAAGAAACAGAGCATTAGTGTTACCAAAGTTGGTATCAGAGCATTCGGGCTTGGGACCGATGAACAACCAGCGTGGCAGAGCTCCGGCGGCTAGGGAACAAGAAGCGGGAGAATCCCCCGTCCTTTCTCCGAGGACCTCCTCAAGACGCTTGCGGTCAGTGGAGGCTTCCATCGAAGAAATCCGGCAACTGTTGAATGTCATCGTGCAGCGGTTGGATGAACAGAACGCGCGGCCAAATGAAAGAGACAGGGAACCACCGGTACTACAAAATTGGGGAAGAAGAGGTAGAAGAGGAGGCCCCGATATCGGCAGACATCACCGAAATGTGCAAGAAAGGGGTATGTCCGAAGATCTGTGGCCAATTCATCAAGGCAGACGCGAGCGACGGGACGAATGGCGAGCGCGCGAAGAGGAATTTCAAATTTCTTCGTCTTCTGAGGAAAGCGATAGCGGTGACCTCTCCAAATTCCGGCAACAGCGATATCCCCAACAAGAACGACAGCAACGAGGGACTTTTAATTATAAAATGAAGATAGATCTCCCAAGCTATGATGGTAAGCGGAACATCAAAAATTTTCTAGATTGGTTGAGAAACACAGAAAATTTCTTTGCGTATATGGGAACAGCCAATAACAAGAAAGTGCATTTAGTAGCGTTAAAATTGAAGGGTGGTGCCTCGGCGTGGTGGGACCAAGTTATGGTGAATCGGCAGAAACAAGGCAAGAATGCTATCCGGTCATGGGAGAAAATGAAAAAACTGATGAAACAAAGGTTCCTTCCCCCCAATTACGAACAAACATTGTATACACAGTACCAGAACTGTAGGCAGGGGATGCGAAAGATAGCTGAGTATATAGAGGAATTTCATCGGTTGGGGGCCAGAACAAACTTAGTAGAAGGGGAACAACATTTGATCTCTCGGTTTGTTATAGATGTGGGCAGATGGGACATCCTTCAAATCAGTGTCCACAAAGGAAGACAGTGGCCGTAGCAGAAGATATTGATCACGTCAGTGATAGAAGCCAGGGAGAATTGAAGGAAGAAACTGAAGAGATTGAAGCTGATGATGGGGATAGCCTATCTTATGTATTGCAGAGAGTTCTAATGTCTTCGAAAGAAGAAAACCAGCTGCAGAGACATAGTTTATTTAAAACTAGATGCACGGTGCAAGGCAAGGTCTGCAATATAATCATTGATGGTGGAAGTAGCGAAAATTTTGTATCTAAGAAGCTCATTGCAGCCCTCAACCTCAAAACACAGCCTCATGGAAAGTCCTACAAAATTGGCTGGATTAAAAAGGGAGGGGAAGCGACAATATCAGAAATTTGTTCTGTTCCTTTATCCATTGGGAATAGTTACAAAGATCAAGTAGTATGTGATGTGATTGAGATGGATGTTTGCCATATCCTATTGGGGAGACCATGGCAATTTGATGTTCAAAGCATACACAGGGGCCGAGAAAATACCTATGAGTTTTCATGGATGTCCAAGAAGGTAATCCTCCTTCCTTTATAGAAGAAAAAAGAAGGGTATTCAGAAAAATCAAAAGAAGGGCAGTTTGTTTGTAACCATCAGTGGGAAGAAATTTCTTAAAGAAAGGGAGAGTGAAATCATGGGATTCATTATGGCCGGGAGTGGAGAGTTTTATGGGAAAGATGAAATTCCTAAAGACATTAAGAAATTGTTTGTAAAATACCCCACAATCTGCAAAGAACCTACAGGACTTCCACCCTTGCGAGATATACAGCACAATATCGAATTACTCCCAGGTGCTTCTCTTCCTCACTTAGCTCATTATCGCATGAGCCCGAATGAATACAAGATCCTACATGATACCATTGAGGAACTATTGAAAAAAGGACACATTAAACCAAGCTTCAGCCCATGTGCAGTACCAGCATTGTTGACCCCTAAAAAAGATGGAACTTGGAGGATGTGTGTGGACAGTAGAGCTATTAATAAGATCACAGTGAAGTATAGATTTCCAATCCCGAGGGTCAATGATTTGTTAGATCAATTAGGAGGTGCTTGTATTTTTTCAAAGATTGATCTACGTAGTGGTTATCATCAAATACGGATCAGGCCAGGGGATGAGTGGAAGACAGCCTTCAAGACCAATGAAGGGCTGTTTGAATGGCTTGTAATGCCATTTGGACTCTCTAATGCTCCTAGCACATTTATGAGGTTGATGAACAAGGTACTACATCCCTTCTTAAACAAGTTCATTATAGTTTACTTTGATGACATTCTTGTCTTTAGTAAGTCCTATGATCAGCATATCCAGCACATTGATAAACTATTCCAAGTGCTTGATCATAATGAACTGTACATAAACCTCAAGAAGTGCATGTTCTGCTCTAGTGAGATAGCCTTCTTGGGATTTATAATTAAAAAGGATCTTGTACTAATGGATGAGAAGAAAATAGAAGCAATAAGGAACTGGTTAACCCCAACTACTATCAAGGAAGTACAAGCATTTTTGGGTTTGACTTCATTTTATAGGAAGTTTATCCAAAATTTCAGTTCCATTGCTGCACCTATAACTGATTGCTTAAAGAAGGGAGCA
>JBBPDI010087479.1:0-12665 GCA_037974545.1 Cucumis variabilis
TCACTTTACACATAGTTTCTCTGAGAAGACGCCAAAGTTTCGATGAAGAATCTGCGAAATTAGGCATTAGATTTCTTCAGGATGATCACAGCCATCAAAGTGGGTAGTTGCAACTTTTTTTTCTTTTTTTTTTTTGGTTTGTCTTTATTCCATTAAAAAAATGTGACTGTTCTAGTCTAACTACACCGTGCCTTAAAATTCTTTTTTAATCAAATGAGAATTAGAAACATTTTTTTAATAGAATACATGGTGGAGAATTTGAACGTCACTAACATACTAAAGTTCTTTTCTTTCTTGACCAAAGTTATAATGTTTTATTTTGGAAATTGGTTAAGACTTCAAAATCTTTAATTAGAAAAATGAAAATTCTAAGAAAACCAGTAGAAGTTTCATAAACAAAAACAAGAAATTAGGATTTTATTTTGTAACTATTATTATTATTTAGCTTTTCGTTTTTTTGAAATTTATGTTTTTTTTTTTTATAATCTTCATCTTTGGTAAAAGAAAAAAGAATATTTGAACTTTAAGTGAAATTTCAAAAACAAAATTTTGAACTTTTGAACCTTTTTTTAGTTTTTTAAATTATGAATTCAACAAATCGAAAAGAATGAGAGAAAGATAGTTATTAAAAATATAATTGATGAGAAAACCATAGATTTTTATATATATTTATAAGAATTAGAGGCATAATTTACAGTATATATGTCTCAACATGTATAAACTTTTTTTTTTCTTTATTATTGAGAGTTCTACGTTCCAAATTATTCTTTTAGTTTTATCGTAATTTCATTTTTAATTTCATTTTTTTTGTAATATAAATAATTATAAAAGATCCATCCCTTCTAACTACTTTTTGAATTAATTATACTAAAGTTTAGTGAAGTTAATAATTAATTATATTTAATTGTAGTGAATTAAAGAACGTAGAATGTGAAAAATTGGAATGAAAATGATTTTTTCATTTACATTTTAGAAATTAATTTAAAATTAAATATTTTATTAATTCTAATTAACAATACAAATTTGAAGACTTAAAAGTTGAAAATTTTTTTTAACATTTTTTCTAGTATATAAAAGGCTTCTTTAATCTTTTTTTTCTACCAACATTGTTATTGAGAATTTTGGATTCATTCAATGGATTGTATAATGGGACAAGGTTGGTATCTCATCATCTAGCAAAAATATTATATATGCTAAAATAGCAATGGATGATCATACAGAAAAATAAGTTTTTATTCCACGAATACCATTAAGTCCACCAAATGACATTGAATATTCATTCAAGATCAAGAGAAAACAATTCTACATTCATTTATGTTTTGCAATGACAATTAACAAAGCATAAAGACAAACAATTCCCATGTTGGAATATATCTTCATAGAAAACTTTATGTTGCACTGTCTAGAGAAATTTTAACAAAGACAACAAAAATTTGGACCAAGCCCATTATATATATATATATATATATATATATATATATGCAAGTTTTACATTTAAATTCTTATATTTGAATCTAATTATTCTAACTTCTTTCCACATACATCTATTTCTATTAGATTTTTAATTTCGTACTTTTAAATTTAGCAGAACCTAAACATATACATGCAATGTTTACTATAATCCAAAATTACACATTATACGTGCCATGCACGTGTCTTTTACTAGTATATATAAAGGCTGAGAGAGAAATTTTGCCCTTAAACACACACAAAATAACTGCTATATAACAAATTTTGTTAATATTGGATACTTATAACAAGAGTGTACAAAAAGAAAAAATAAACTTATAGAGTTCTAAAGGGGTGTTTGGCCTCTTGCTTTGACATTAGGTGTATCAAGCTCATGTTTGGTCTATGGTGTAAAATTATGGGCTTAACAAATAGGATAGACGGAAGGTTTTTTCTTTCTTTTTTTTTTTAAATTTTAGTTCTCAAATTTAAACTAGGGGATTTAAAAATGGATAACTAAAATTTTAACTCAAGCCCAAAGTATCCATCTTTTTTTGCTATAGGATATAAATACTTTTCATGTGTAAATTATACATGCCCTTCGAATTTACGTAGACTCTACATCGGAAAAAAAATCTATATTATTTCACATCAACTACATTGTATTTTGTACATGTGAAAAGAGAAATACTATGGTTGTAATTTTGGAGTTGTTGGAATGAAAGTTGGTGATAATTAAGATGAACATATGAAAAAATTAAGTGGATGTATATTAGGTTATTGTATGTATTTTAACTGTGTAATGTTTATTTAGTTGATGAAATTGTATTGTTGAAGTACAAAAAGTACTTATTGAGAATATTATCATCCAACTGAATATTATCGTATTTATACGTTGAGGGGTACGACAATGTAATTCAATATTTATATATGTGTTTTGAAATAACACCATTTAAATTTAATTACATAATGGACGTGTGTATATACTAATTAGATTTAGAAACTAATAACATTTTTTAAAAAACTAAGAAAATTGAATAATCTAACAGAAATAAATACACCTCCAAACCTAAATTAACATCTCTTTTTAGGAAAGGGATTAAAAGAAAATTAAATTTATTATTTATTTCATTAGTTAAACTAAGAAAAAAAATTCTCTTTTATAAGGAGAATAATCGTAAAAGTTGAGAGATTTTTTTTAAAATGAAATTAAACTATATTAAATTTTTTAGATAATGATGTTTAAATTTTCTAAAAATCATATAGATATTCTTCTAATACTTGTAGAACATATTTTAAGCTTTTGAAAATTTAGAGATATGTTAGAGTATTTTTTTAGAATATTATCAAATATATATTGGACATAGATTATAAAGTTTTGGATGAGAAAAAGAATTGGGGTAAAGAAAAATAAAGGACAACTTTTGGGGGTAGAATAGTAATTTGAGTCTTATTGTTATTTATTTTTTTAACAATTTCGTTTGTTATAACTAATAAGAATTTGTTGTTCATTTCTTATGACTATCCTGCTATTAATTATGGTAGTATCTTCTCTTTAGTTCAAATTTGGTTTATAATTAATTAGATATAGTAGGGTGTTTGGTTAGTTTGTATTGATTATCCTGCAGTTATGGTAGCCTTTTGTAGTTTGAACTTAACTTCAGTTAAAAGGGTGAGAGGATTTGGTATAGCTTATTCAAGGAGTAATTAAGTTTAGGGTTTGATAGGAGGAATATAGGATTAATGATCAAATATATTTATGTTTTAGGGCTTTAATGATGGACAAGAATTTGATGAAAGTTAGAAATAAGTTATCGGTTGAGTATAGAGAGGGTGTGTCCTAATTTTTAGAGATTGCCAAGTTCTACGTCGATGCTTACAGACGAATAAGGTATCCATGTAAGAGATTTATGAACTCAAATTGATACTCATTAGAGGGTGTGGAGTGATATCTATTAACCATCGTAATATCTCCATCCTATACAGAATGGTTGTATCATGAAGATGCAATGAATTTCTATAGAAGTATTGAAAGGTTTGATGAAGGAACCAGTAGTAACCCTTTCGATGAAGGAACTAGTAGTAACCCTTTTGATGAAGAAGATGAAATGTTTGATATGATTAACGATTTACACACTCCAATTGAACATGAACGAGAAATAGAACCTCCAATTGAGATAGATATAAAAGAAGAAACATCAAACATATTTCATGACTTATTGAATTAAGCTCGTAGTGAGTTATACCCGATTGTTCTGAATACTCTTCCCTAAAGTTTTTAGTTAAAATGATGCATATAAAGGTTTTAGACTTAATAAAAAGTGCATTTCTAATGTGTGGTACCAATGTTCCTAGTTCATTCTGAAGGAATAAAAGCCGTATGGCTGCGGAAGATTTTACAAAACTATTTCTCAAATTAATTTGAAAATCTTAAAATACCAATACATTAGAAAAATTAGAATCAAAATTCTAAATAAAACTAAGCATGTTTTTTTAAAAAAAAAATTACAGACCACCCAATTAGGGACACTACCCGTCAAAGACCTTCATATTCTCTGGAATGAGATTGGTTTGTGGGAACCAATTGGGATGAAAAAAGGAGTAGGAGAGAATCATAAGATTCCATTATCAAATCTACTAATTAATTAACAATTAATAAATTAGATAATAATTAATTAAATCATTTTTAATTAATATTTCATTCAAATCTTATTTGAATGAATATCTCTGCAATATCTTCTAGATTAAATTAAATTAAATTAAATTAAACTAAACTATTAATTAATTCTCCAATTAACAAATAGCTAAATTAAATATCTTATATATAAATTAAATTAAATTAGAATCATATTCAAATATAAGTTTCTCTCATAACCAATAATTTTAATATGAATCAAATTGACATTAAATTAATATTTGAACTCATTTAAATATTTTATCTCCTATAAATTAATTTTGAATCATATCCAAAATTAAATTTATATAATAAAGTTTGATAAACTTTATATTATAATGTATCACTATTCATTAAAATAATTCCCAAAGTAAATTTAAACATTTTAAATTACAACCAATATAAATAAATCTTATTACCCTTTACGAGCTAGGAAGGAAATCTAATGAACCTACAGATCAGAAGCTACAACAATCTGAGATTAATTGGCTAAACTCATTAACCACATTAATCAATATTCATTAACTGTGTATACACTCCACTAAAGACTCACAGCTGAACTCTTCTCACTGTAGATATATTTTTTTGTCCATGGATATAGTCCAATAACAGTAAGTTAGTCATTCACAAGTGTTAGTAACACCAACTGGGTCCTTTTACCGTTTTACTCTTGGGTTACCTCAAATCCTTAAATACCAGTGCTCCTTCAATGAACAACTTGTTTATGATCCTACGAATAAACAGAAATCTCTCTCGTATCATAAAGAGGGTAGGGTCATTTGTTCAAGATTTGGAGACACCATTTAAGGAAACACTCATCTGCTTACCCTAAAGTAGGAAATGAGTGAATTATACCTTCGGGACGTGCTTTGTTACGCACATACTGTTTTAATGTGTGTAAACTTCTTTAAATAGGATACATCAAACTATAAGAAACTGGTCCAGCAATCTTGACTTCGTATGGTAGATGAACGACAAGATGTACCATTACGCTGAAGAAGGCAAGTGAAAATATTCTTTCCAATTTACAGAGTATAACTATAATATTTGCATGCAGTCTGTCCAACTCACTTCGGGTTGATACGTCCACAAGTTCAAAATGCTTGGTAGTTTAACAAAAGACACCAATGAGCATTTCCTGAATGGTTAAAAAATCAGGTACACCTAATTAGGCTAATGAAAATGCTTGGGAGCTTATAAGCAGTAACTTTTGAATGAAAAAGTTGTATATGATCATTCACTAATGCACAATTTCAGGTTATAGAAATGCCTGAGAGAGAAAACATTTTCACTGATTTATTTTCACTTGCGATGGGACCAGCACCTGGTGTTTGGTCTAACAGTGGATGCATTATTGGTGGAGTGAGATTTCACACGGTAGAACGAGATTCCAGACGCACTACCTAAAACAGTGGAGTAGTGATAGTCGGTGGAGAGAACAATAATTTCTACGGTGTTCTTGATGAAGTGTTGGACATTTATTACCCCATGGGATGACATGTCTGGCTATTTAAGTGTAGGTGGTACGACATAGACAACAACAAAAGTCACAGGACACATGTTTAGTTAAGGTACAAATCAATCAACATGTTTCATTTTTGGTTTGCCGATGAACCAGTCATCCTTGCGAAGTAAGAACACCAAGTATTTTACATAGAGGACCCAAAAATGGTACAAATTGGAGGGGTGTTCAAGTGGTACAGAATAAACGTATTTTGGATGTGTTAGAAGTCGATGATATTGAGAATGAACAACTGAAGATAGTAGAAATCGTTGACGATGAACATCACATCGTTAAGACAATTGAGGATGACACTCTATGCAGACCCGACGTTAATCCTATAGTTGTTGAAAGATAGATTCATTTGAATGTTACTAATGACTTCATAGACAATGAAGATGATCAATTATCCCATCAAAGTGAATCTAGTGATGACGAATGATGTTGAAGAACCACATATCCACTTATTTCATTATTTTATGCATTTAATTTCATGTACTAATATTTGTTTAATTAATTTTGAGTCATATGTCTACAGATACTATGTCTTCATTCCTGGATAGTAATTTTGAAGACACAAATGCTCTATTTCTCTAGTTTGGTGATAATTTGAACAACGCAGGATCAACGACGTCCTCCGTGGGTGACATATCGGGTGAGTGTTAATCAATTTGATGTTAATTTTGAACAATTTTTTTAGTCACGATTTGTTTCTAACATGACTTGATTTCTACAGCAGATGTGTCTCAACCCACTCTGACTCCAAGGAGACATCAACCATCTCGAAACTTGGAGTTGGAGAGGTACGTTCTCAAAAAAATGGTATAATTTCCATTACCATATCTCCAAGAGCGGAGAAGCCAATATCTCCACATGTTGTACAATTCAGCAACACCATTGACGTGTGTGTGAGAAATACATTTCCAGTTTATTGCCTTAAGTGAGCTGATGTTGGAAGAGAATACATTGAGATCGTCAAGGGCAATCTGTAGGTAAAATCAAAAGTGAATTAGTTTTTCTGTAGAGACATACACATCATTATATAAACGAAACTAACGTGTGAATTTTTTTTCTTTTTTAGCACTTTTTCTTGCTTAATTTCAACGATCAAGCACTTACTAGATTTATTGAGCATCAGATACTCACATCTTTTAAAGAGTTTAGGGATGACTGTCACAAATATTTCAAACGATACAGCGATCCAGAACACGCATGTGCTAACCCACCTAACATATTGGTGGGACGTATGGAATATTGACACTTCCTGTGCGATCACTACATGAGTCGTGCATTTCAAGTGAGATCTACGAATTTCAATGGTATGTGTTATTTCACTTAATTTTCTTAATGCACATGTGTACTTTTAACAAACATTTTCATGCAGGAGCAATCACAAACGTACAAGGCTGCTAGGCAAAAGTAGCCTTACAATCATAGTAGTGGGTTAAAGTAGTTTCTACAACGACAACATGACCTCACTAAAGAACGAGGTCTACCAATCGACTGACTGAAATTATTCATAAAAACCTACACTCGGAGTGGAGAATTCATTTCGCAGGCGGCTGCAATGTGCATGTTAGTTTGAACTTGATTTTGTTTAAATTATGTATTTATACTTCTTCAATTCATAACTTACATAAAATTTTATTTGTTGCAGAGTCAAATGTGGAACTTCAGTCCCAACCTACCCCAATGGGTTATCAACCACTCTATGAGGATGATATTTGTAAGATCGTTTTGGGTAACCATCCAGGCTACTCAAAAGGTCTTGGTTGGGGACCTAGGCCCAAGTCTCGCACAAGTTCTGCTAGCAATTCTTCAACCACTTGTTGGCACCCTACAGCGATCGAACAAACTAACGCAATCTTCATTGAGCAACAAAGACTCAAGATTCAAGACAATAGACGTATGATTAAAGAGCAGAGAAGATTCTCTGAGATGCAGTCTAAACCAATAGAAGAAATGATGAAGAAGATTGAAGAAATGAGTCTGACACATGGAGGACCGTGAGTGAAGATCTTGCGGTACATATTTTTTAAATTTAAAGTTGTTTATTTTGCATTATTAGCATTATATATATCTAAATTTAATTTTTTTGTCCTTGTAGATGTGAACCTGTTTAGTATGGTGTCCGCGACATTCTTATTTTAATTTCTTTTTTCATGTCACTTTTTTTAACGAAATTGAAACTATGTTCTTGTGAAATTTATCTAATAATACAATTTCAATTTGGATATATTATTTACTATTTTGCTTGTTCAGTTTTTATTTAAATTAATCGAAATCGAAATCGAATTGAATAGAAACTACAATTGAAACAAAAATAAAAATAAAAATAAAAAATAAAAAATTAATGATAATATTAATATAAAATAAAAAAAAACTTTAAATACTATTCTCGATGCATACAATGCATAGGGAAAAAGGTCTTATCCTCGACATATGTAAGATGGCGTTGGGGAAAAGTTTCATGATGCAACGTCGGGAAACACCTTCTCTAGACGTGACAAGAACGTCGGTGGAGTCCTATAGGTTACCTGATGCATTAACAACGTCGGCAGAAGGAACGTTGAGAGAAATGAATACCCGACGTAGTCTTCCAACACAATTTTACCGACATGCTTCCCGACGTTGAAGAAAATATCGAGAAAGCGTTTCTCGATGATTTTTGTAATCTTTCCCAACGTCCTAATGCACCAAGAATATATCGATTTTTTGTAGTGACTCTTCTTATCATAGGGGGATCAATAAGATGCGACAGTACAGGTTGTTCGCCATAAACAATCTCGAACGAGATTCTACCAGTTGACAAACTCCTCATAGCGTTGACATAAAATTGAGTTACCTTCAACAACTGAATTTCATTCTTTTGTTGTGTCTTATCGGCCTTAGCCAAACTCACGCCATCTTGAATGATATATTTTTTTTGCAAGGATTCTTTCGATGCATCCTACATTGGGCCATCAATTTGACTTGCCTGTATATGAGCCAACATGCCTAGAATCACACGATCATTTATTTGACTAAGGCCATCAGTTGTTCGGTTACACACTCCTTTCCCATGTTCCGAATTAAAATCAAGTTTGGGCAGGTCTTTCTGCCTTGCTTAACTCGAAGTCAGTTTCAGCTGAGTACTGAAGTGGCTGGTAATAAAATTGTTCTTCTCTCTAACCTAAGTAGATCCCTGTGAAAATAGTCTCCAATCTTTCAGACAATGTACCATGACAAGCATATCTTCTTTAAACATCATATAACTCTCTCCTCTAGTACTCAGCTTCTGACTCACAAATGCCATAGGGTGTCTGTTTCGTACGAGAACACCATATAACTCATAATCAAATGGATCAATGTGAACTTTAATAGGTTGGGTCACATCCACGAACCCAAGAGCTAGCCCTTCTCTCAAGGCTTGTTTCATACAAAGCTTTTGCAAGTCTAATGAATTCTGCACTCAACAATCCCTTCGACTGTCTCTGAAGTTTAGTTAACTCCAGCGGTGCCATATGACAAGTATGCTTCATAGGCAATTTTAACTTGGGCAAACTATCAAGCATCCCATACAATACTTCTCTAAGACACACCTTGTGTCTTTGCAAACTATCTCCCTCAATCTATCTGAAGGCTTAGGTGGGATGGCCCTGAGCATTATTTCATCTCGAATGAGGCCCTTTTTTAGTTGCATGGCCGAGATCATTCTCAATCCCTTGGGTTGGTGAAGGTTTGTCTGAACAATGGTGGGGGCAGACCCAGTGATCACTAGACACTTGGCTGAGGACATTAGGATCATCTGATGTTCAAGGAGGAATTCCATTCTAAGTACTACATCAAAGTCATCCATACCTACAACCACGAAGTCTATGGGACCGCTTCATCCTTCCAACTGTATTACTGTTTGTTTCACTAATCTGATGACGGGTAAAGCTGTAGAATTCATGACCTATATTTTTTTGTATCCTTCTTTCAATGAAGGTTCAGTTGTCTGGCTTTTGCTACCGTTATAAAATTGTGAGTTGCACTAGAGTCAACCATAGTGCTCTTTGCTTGCTTCCAGTTGATCCAGGTGTCAACATATACTAGACCCCTTTCGCACGTCTACTTGTCTCCCCCACTTTCTTTTAAAGAGACGATAAAAATCTCATGACCCCCACTTTAGGATTCTTAACTTCTTCCGCTTGACCAACTTTCCTTTCTGATTGACTCAACTTGTCATCTGAGTCGGAGGCTAAAGAGGCCTGAAAGGCATGAAGACCAATTTATTCGAACATTCCTTAGCCTGATGTGCCATGTTATAATGTAGTAATGAGAGGTGATTTGGTGTGTTCGGATTATTATGTCCCCACCTGGTGTTCCCCATTAGGTTGGCAAGGCTTGTGATCTTCACTGGACGTCTATCTTCACCAGTAGCTTTGGAAGAATTCATCGGCTATTTATATTTCTTCCAAGTGAAGAACTTTAAAGACATTTCGTATCTTGAGAGTTACTAGACATATCGAACAAGTGCTCAACTATTGCATAGGCTGACGTGAGGTCTTCAATCCTCTACTCATATAGCTTAGTCCTTGTCCATGGCTTTAACCCTTCGACAAAATATAAGATTTTTGTCTTTTTCAGTCATATCACATATGTTTAACATCAGTCTCGAGAAATATTTCACATACTCCCGAATGGTGCTAGTGTGTTTTAATTCACACAATTTCTGTCGAGCCATAATTATAACATTCTTTAAAAAAACTACGTGTGAAGTTCTTTCTTTAAATTATCCTAGTGTCTATCGTGCAACATCCTTCCTAAATAACAACATATCGAGACCTCCACCAGAATTTTGCATCTTTAGACAGATGCATGATCGTCAATGTCACTTTGGCTTCTTTTGTAACGGTATTCATGGCTTTGAAGTATTACTCAATATCAAAGATGAAGTTTTCTAATGCCTTCGCATCTCTTTCCCCACAGAAGGGCTTGGGTTCAGGGATTTTTATTCTGCCAACTGAAATTACTCCTCTAGTCGGAGCATGGTTTGCTATCGCTAAGGTTCACCTTCGTGTTCACCTCTATGATTTCATTCCTATCAACATCGAGGATAACTCGAAAATCTTCTTTCTTGTCGTTTATCATTGCCAACATCGTCTTTTGAGAGTTATCTAGCTCAATAACTCGTTCTTCTATATCGGTAGTAGAGCCAGATGAACTATCCCCATGCTCGTAGGTGACACTTTCAGTTCTTACAATTCATGACTCTAGAGCGTCAACTCTAGTCAACAGTTCTTATATAGGTAATCTGTCCAGATGACCAGAAACCGCATCAACAACATTGACTTTCTTGGAAATTTCATTAAGTCGGGTTTCTAAGGAACGAATGGAACTAGGAACTTCCACCAGGTAGAGCATCTGCTCTTCGATTCCTACCAATCATTCATTATGGGTCTTGTCCATCTATTTCGTAGTTAACATTTTTTGTCTCAAATGTCAATTAGTCAATCTGGCTCTAATACCACTTGTCATAATCATAGTCTTTCAAACTCAGAACGGACGATTGTGCAGCACTTGTATGAACTCGATGAATAAGTCAGCCGATCAAAATATGAAAACTATAGACAAACTAGCGGTATAAATTAACTTTCCATCACATTCTAGAGAAAGCGTTTTAGAAAATGTGAGAGAGAAAGAAATTCATTGAAATTGATGTTACAATATACATTGAAGACTGTCAGTTGCAAGGGAAAATGTTGTCTTGCAAGGAGTGCGACAATGCTTGGGCTAGGATTCAACTACTATGCCTCCCCTATAGTAAATTTTGGACTTTTTCAGCTATGGTAGGCTTGCATATGAAAAAGCAAAAATGTCACACTGTAGATTTATTATATGAAAAGGAAAGCAACTAACTAAACTAAACATAAGACAAAAAGATAAGATAAATCAGGGGTATTTGAGCATACGACCATAGTTAAACAACGTCATGGGCAAGTATGACTGTGACACCAAGTACTCCCAAATTAATCTCACCGGTGGGCTTTCTTAACAAATGGTTTGATTTGAACAATCACTACAAGAAAATAGACCTATCGCGATGCCACAAATGATTTTGCTTAAAACCACATCGGTGTTAAGCACCTTTTACCGACATCGCACACAATATGTCATTGTATGGGACTTTGAACGACGTACTTCTCAGACACGTCGTAGAAAGTTAAAATGTTTCATTTCATTTGAGATTTTCTACGACGTCTGTCTTCAACAAGTTGCGAAAAGCTGAATATTTAATTTATTTTTGAACTTTTTGCGACGTACTTCGAAGACGCATCGTGGAAAGTCCCAATAATAAATTCAATTGGTAGACTTTCCGTGACACACTTAAATCCTGCGTCGTAGAAAGCTGAATATTTAATTTGTTTTTAGACTTTTTGCGATGCGTCTCTGAAGTACGTCGTGGAAAGTCCAAATATTAAATTTGTATAGTAAACTTTCCACGATGTCGTGGTACTTGCACGTCACAGAAAGGCAACACAGCAACAAAACGTTTTAACTTTCTGCGACGTGTCCCACGTGATGTTGCAGAAAGTCTAAGATTTTGCGACGTGCCTCTGACACACGTCGCAAAAAGTGAAACGTAATAAATTTGTTTTTTCACTTTCTGCGACGTTTCAAGGTAGACGTCGCGAAAAGTAAAGATAATTTGCAACGTCAACAACCTCTCACGTCACAGAAACCCACGTTCTGCAACATTTTCGAAGATGTTGCGGAAATTCTTAGCTATTTCAACCTAGATTTGATTTAGAAACTCAAGGAAGAGAAGGTAATTTAAAAATTTGAGAGAGAAAGGGAGAAATCGAGAGAGAATGTGAGAGAGTCATTGTCGTCTATTGTTACGGCACCACCACTGTCGTCATCGCCGTTGTCGCCTACCGTCTTGAGGTCATTTATTATTATTATTATTTTTTGCATTTAGGTGTGTAAAGTGTATGTATATGTATATATGTAGGTATATGTGTTATGTGTATATGTTTATGGTGTATGTATATGTATATGTAGGTATATTTTTAT
>JBBPDI010087486.1:0-12664 GCA_037974545.1 Cucumis variabilis
TGACACATCAAGTAGATGGTCACATGTGTGTTTATTATCAAGTCGAAACCTTGCATTTGCAAGATTACTTGCTCAAAATAATTAAATTAAGAGCACAGTTTCCTGATTATACAATAAAAAACATTCGACTTGATAATGTTGGTGAGTTCACATCCCAAGCATTTAATAATTATTGCATGTCAATTGAGATAAATATTGAACATCTTGTAGCTTATATTCATACACAAAATGGTTTGGCAGAATCATTTATCAAGCATTTACAATTGACTGCCAGACCATTACTTATGAGAGCAAAGCTTCCATTATCTGTATGAGGTCATGCTATTCTGCATGCAGTGTCAATTATACACATAAGACCGATATCTTATCATAAGTCCTCCCCGCTACAATTAGCTTATGGCCAGGAGCCAAATATTTCTCATTTGTGAATTTTTGGTTATGCGGTATATGTTCCAATTTTCCCACCACAACGTATTAAAATGGGACCTCAAAGAAGGTTAGGAATATATGTTGGATTTGTATCCCCATCAATCATTTGATATCTTGAACTCTTGACGGGTGATGTATTTACTGCACGATTTGTTGATTGTCATTTTAATGAGACAACTTTTCCAACATTAAGGGAAGGAATTAAGAAGTTGAAAAATGAAATTGCCTGGAATGTATCATTATTGTCTCATTTAGATCCTTGTACAAGGCAATGTGAACTAGAAGTTCAAAAGATAATTCATTTATAAAGTGTAGCAAACCAAATGCCAGATGTATTTACAGATACTAAGAAAGTGATCAAGTTAAATATTCCAGTTGCAAATGCTCCATCTAAAATTGAAATCCCAATTCAAGGAGGTTCAATTATTTTGGAGGGCTCTAAAGGACATTGAAATCCCAATTTCTTTCTTCGGTGCCTGCTAGGGTCGGGGAAGATAAGCTTATTTGGTTCTTGAGTGGAGAAGCAAGGGAGTCAGCAATACTGAAGATGAGACCTTAAAGGAAGATGCTAAGGGCAGTCTCAATCGGAATAAGTCGAAGTTGAAGAAGTCAGGGTACTAGCCCCTCAATTAAGACTGAATGGGATATGTAGCGACCGAGGTTTTGGGTCTAACTCAAGGGAATTCTCTTAAGGATCAATCGACCAAGTCGGGGCAAAGTGAAGAAGCAGTTATCCCTTCAGTTCGAAGAAGCCTTTTCGAAGAAGCCTTTTTTAACAGGAATCACTCATATATTCAGAAGGATGAAATACGTGCGAAGCAACTCGACCTGAGAGGGATTGATTCAATAATAAATCAATAAGCCACGTAGTGGTACACGACTCATGCACAGGGAAAAACTCCCCAACAGAGTAAGCCCACGTAGCGGTGCCATAAGATAGGTCCGAAGGACTATCCATCAGGCAAAAAGAATATTGCGAGGAGCAAAGATCTACGGCCCACGTAGCAGGATAGTGTAAGAATATTGCCCTATTTAAAGGACTGATGAGAATTCCATATAGCCTTGTTATGGGACTGATTAATTGAACTCAAACTTATGGCCTTCTACCCCTTCTTCACCCACAGAACGATACTAGAAAGAGGAAAGCCTAGGAATAAAAAGGTAAAAGACTCAAATTCTTTAAGCCTCGCTCTTTGTCTTTCTACGCCATAAAGAAAAAGCAGGAACATGAGATCTTAAGGGATAGCAACCTGGAACTTTCTTTGACGGTTCAAAGAATATTGACCACGGATAACCAATGAAACCTAGCCTGATCGAGCGAGTGATAGGGAAATGGGGACATATGTTCAAGCTTTCTCTAATTCATTGAATTCAGCCTTCGCCAAGAGATCTAGCGGACCGCTTAGTGGGCTCCAGCAATGACTAAAGAAATAAGTTCTTGAACTTTTCATTTTGCTTTGAATGAGCATTGGGGCACGTGCTTTGAGTGGGTTCCTCCTCTTAAGTCGCTTCTAGCCTTTTCTTCAGTATTTATTAGGTTTAGATCTCTCTCTTAATAAGTAGTTGAGAAATCTTATCTTTCTTCTCTTGTTGAGATGAGAAGCACATTCTATTTTTATTTGGTCCTTCAGACGGAAAAGGACTCCTTTGTCGATTTGCGCTCCTTACTGCTACATGGGCAGTCCCTTAGCTTCGCGCCTTATTAACTAACTAAAATGCAAGATTTTTTGCACAAGGCTTTCGCTTAAATGTCTTCCTTGAGTAAACTCAGATCCTTCTCTCCGATCCAACTCATGAAACTAGCCCACAGTCAGACTCCTAGAAAGATTAAGTTCCATAAATCAGTCCGACTGGTCTTAAACCTTGCTTCTCTAGCTGGAACTTTTCTTTTGTTACCACCTTGATGGAACTCACGCGTCATCGATCTCATACTCAGAATGAGATCTGAATTCTCAAATGGAGATCTTAACTTAATTCGAAGTTGAATGAATAACTTCAAGGAAAAGAAATGATAGCCAAAGTACGGTTGAGCAATCAACATGATATATTTGCTCACATTCCGAGCAAAGGTCATAATTTGTAAGAACATTCTATGGTCTTAATAAGAGGAGGTACAGTGAAAGATTTGCCAGGTGTGAAATCCCATTATATTTGAGGAGTCAAGGATTTGCTGAAAAGCAAGTTGCTGAATCTGTGTTGCGATAAAAGCGTGGTAGACCAATAGGTTCAAAGGATGAAAATTCTCGAAAAAGAAAATGATCAATAGTCAAAATGACTTAATTGACAATAGAAACATTCAAGAAGAAGTCCTGAACATAACTAGTGGTAAAAATGTTGAAGAGACTTAAGTAGATAAAATGAGATCTCGATAAATTATACCATGACAGGAAAAAGATGGAATAGAACTGATGTAGTTGTGGACAACATTTTTGCGTATAATGTTCCACACAATATCATTCATGAAAATGAGAATTTTGAACCTAAATCTGTTGAAGAATGTCGTAATTTAAAGGATTGGCTCAAGTGGAAAGAAGTCATCCAAGTAGAATTGAACTCACTTTCGAAACATGAAGTTTTTGGACCTGTAGTTCATACACCTAAAGGTGTAAAACCTGCGGGATTTAAATGGGTATTTGTGCGTAAAAGAAATGAAAATAATGAGGTCACTAGATATAAAGCACGACTTGTTGCACAAGGATTTTCTTAAAGACTAAGCATTGATTATGAGGAAACATATTCTCCTGTAGTGGATGCTATTACATTAAGATATTTAATTAGTTTGACTGTATGTGAAAAACTTGATATTCATCTTATGGATGTAGTTACAGCATACATGGATCTTTGGAAAATAAAATCTATATGAAAATCCCTGAAGGATTTAAGATACCTGAATCATATAATTCAAAATCTAGAGAATTATATTCAATCAAATTACAAAGATCATTATATGAATTGAAACAATCAGGGCGAATGTGGTACAATCGCTTAAGTGAATATTTATTGAAAGAAGGTTATCAAAATAACCCAATTTGTCCATGTGTTTTTATTAAGAAATCACAGTCAGGATTTGCTATTATAGCTGTATATATTGATGATTTAAATATAATTGAAACTCTTGAAGATCTTTCAAAGTCAATAAAATATCTCAAAAAGGAATTTGAGATGAAAGATCTTGGCAAAACAAAATTTTGCCTTGGCTTGCAAATTGAGCATTTAGCCGATAGAATTTTTATTCATCAATCGACATATACAAAAAAGATTTTAAAAAGATTCTACATGGACAAAGGAAACCCATTAAACATTCCAATGGTGGTTCCATCACTAAATGTGAAAAAGGACATCTTTCGATCTCGCAAAGATAATGAAGAATTACTTGGTCCCGAAGTACCATACTTTAGTGCAATAGGTGCACTAATGTATCTTGCTAATAACACAAGACCAGATATATCATTTTCAGTAAATTTATTAGCAAGATATAGTTCTTCTCCAACAAAAAGACATTGGAATGGAGTTAAGGATGTACTTTGTTATCTTCTAGGGACGATTGATATGAGTTTGTTTTATTCAAACAAATCAAACTTTGATCTAGTCGGTTATCTTCTAGCAATGTGTATGGTTGAGGTCAATGACTTATCATATTCAAGAAACATGTGGTTTTTCTTTCAATAAAAATCTACCAACAATATTATTTGAGGACAATACTGCATGTATAGCACAAATTAAAGGAGGAAATAAAAAAGGAGATAGAACAAAACATATCTCACCAAAACTCTTTTATACAAATGACCTTGAAGAAAATGGTGACATCAGTGTTCAACAAATTTCTTTAAAGGACAACTTGGTGGACTTATTCACAAAGGCATTACCCACATCAACATTTAAAAAGTTAGTGCACAACATTGGAAAGCGACGACTCAAAGAACTCAAGAGATGTATTCATAAGGGGGAGTAGATATATTGCCTTCAAGGAATAGATATATTGCACTCCTTTTCCCTTGACTATGGTTTTTTCCACTGGGTTTTCCTAGTAAGGTTTTTAATGAGACAATTATTAATATAAAAAATGATGTACTCTTTTTCCTTCACTAGGTTTTTTTTCCATTGGGTTTTTTCCTAGTAAGGTTTTAATGAGACATTTTTTTTATAATATGGATATCTAAGGGTGAGTATTGTAAATATAATTATGTAGATATCCATAACCTACAATATATTACCAATCTTCCTATAACCCTTCCTTTATTCCATGTTGTAACTTTCATCCCATTGAATTCCATAGTGTAACTCATACCATGACATGTTCTATAAGTAAAGAAGTGTGGTGCCTTTGTAATACACACCACAATTGAGTTCAATTGTTCTCTACTTCCTCCATTCCCTATTTCTTCTCTTTGGTTATTTATTTAGCTTCTTTGTTCTTGTTTTACAACAAAAAGTTGTTTATATCATTATACAAATAATTTGTCAAGGTTTACCAACCTAATCTAGATTAAAATTGACAATTTAACAAAGATTTTTTTGAAAACTTTATATAAACAAAAAGGAAATTGCATAAGGTAGCATTTTGAGAATATGATATAACAAATATAGCACATTATTTTAGAATTTTGCAAATATGACAAAATTTTCACATATAAAAGTATTCTTCATCTTAAATTTGTTATTATTCCTAAACTATCATTCAATAATTTATTTCTCTTCCTCCTTTTAATGATCTACTCATTATTTATTTATTCTCCCACTTTTTAAGGCCTGATTATTTGTTTATTCTTATACGAGAAAAAATATTTGTTCTTTCTGTTTTAATCTTGATTTTAGAATATCAATAGTACAATAAATGCAATATGAAATATAATGGTTGTTGATCAGAGTAATTTAACTTGATTTGTGATTTATTTTTTTTACTTTCTTGGATGTGTATTTTGAGTTGAATTTGATTGTAAATGATTTTATTTTATTTTTTTACATTGATTTTGTTTTGGTTTTACTTTGTCTCAGTTTTCTATATTAGTGTTGTGATATACTTATATTATATGTATTAGTTGGTTGATATACTTACTACGTGATTTTTATTTTTTCAAATTTAATGTAGTTCATTATAGTATTATTAAGTATATGTATGATATAACTCAATGTATCATTATCAAGTATATCAATAATATATTGTTAAAGCATATCAGTAAAGTGAATCATTATCAAGTATAAGAATCAAGTTTACAAGTTTATATCAATAGTATATTAAGTGTTTAAGTAGGACTTCAAGCATATCAAGTGTATTTAATCAATCAAATGTGTAAGTGAAGAATACCAAGTGTATCTGCAGCGCATCAGATGTATCAAACATATCATGTACATCAAACATATCAAATTCGTTAAGTGTGCCAATGAAGCATTACAAGTTTATTAACGGTGTATCAAGTGTATCAAACTTATAAGTGAAGTCTTTAAGTGTATCAAACTAATCGAGTGTATCAAGACCTAAGGGATATCAAGTATATCAAGAAGAATCAAGTGTAACAAGGAGTATTATGTGTATCAAGATGTTTCAGGTGTGTATTAAAATGTATTAAGTGTATAAAAAGTATCAGGTGCATCAACTGTATCTATAAAATGTATCAAGTGTATCAAGAAGTATCAGGTATATCAAGGGGTATTAAGTGTATCAGACGTGCTAAGGTGTATCAAATGTATATAGTAACGAGGGAATTTGTGACATTTTACCTCTTGATGTATGGGTTAGGCTTTGTTTTTTCCATTTTTGCAAATAATAAAGTATGTGTCCTATGAACTTAATTATTATAACTTGTTTTGCCATTTTTGCAAGTGCCCCTAAACAAAATAAGATATCAGTTGATGTAACAATTTGAATATAGTCTTAAGACAATGGACTCTCCAAATATCTTCATAATGGTATGATGTTGTCCACTTTGGACGTACACCTTCATGACTTTGTTTTTTTGTACCACTTCAAAAGGTCTCATACCAATAGAGATAGTTCACCTCTCTAATTCACCCACAATCCCACTTATCTAATCAATGTGAAACTTTGATCGCCTTTCCAACAATCCTCCCTTCAGAAAAAGTACCATAAAACCTCCACTCACATGATTATCCATTTGCCTAACCCTACTTCCTAGAGCACATCGTTTATCCAATAGAAATCAACTGTGAATCACAGCAGGATCTACTTTTGAGGCTCTACTGCATCTTTATTCAACACCCGAGGATCGTTTTGGGTAGCTGCCACATTAGTACAGTTTGTATTACATTGAAAATTTTGAGCTTCTGAGCCTAGCTCAACCTTCATATATTATTATTAAGTATCTTTGTGTTCCTCAATCATTGAGGTTGTTTCTTTGGTGGCCATGGTAGATCTTGAGTGAGGTTGTTCTTTTGATATACTTTTAAGGCGAGACTAAATGTGGTGAATGTAAAGGGATCTCACACTTAGGGAGAGACTAAGCATTTTGTATTGGTAGGATCTTATACAAAGTTTAAAGAAACATTATTAAGGAAATGGGGAGCCTAAAGTTAGGGGAAGCCTAAGTTGAAATTGAAGAGGAAGCTATACATGAATCACTGAAGGAGGAGTCTATCAGATAAGTACTTTCATTGTAATTGCTAAACAATCCCAATGCATTAAAATGAAAGTACTTATCTGATAGACACATCAGAAAGAGTGTTGGCGGTAATGGTCAGAATAGGCAAAGTCGACGCAAAACCGAACAATGTTGGTAATATACTTATGCTGATGCAAGCTTCGTCGACTATCTCAAAATGTTGAGGTAAAGCTAAACCCGATATTTGGTAAATAGGTCGACATAAAGTTATTGTCGACGTCCATGTGTACGACAACTGTAATGAACGTTCAACACGGTGTCAGAGGACACTTGGCCGACGTCGAGTCGATATAGGGGGCCATTCTCGATGCATTTGTTGCGTCTGGAAAAAGGTTTTAAATTATATTTTTAATTTATTGTTATTTAATTTTTTTGGCTATTGAGTTCTGATTGGATTTAAATTCAATCAAATTCTGAAAACAACTAACATAAAATTAATAAAATATAATGTAATACCAAATCGAATTTAAATTAAAATTAATTCAAATATTAAAATAGTACAGTAAGTTCAAAAATTACATGAAAAATACAAACTAAAAACTAAAAATCAAATCTAATTAAGCGTCATGAACGCCAGTTTTCTCATGGTTCCCAACCTACAATGACAGAAAGTTAAATTTAGATATATATCACCGATAAGAAATTAAAGAACTTAAAAATTGAAATTAAAGAACTTAAAAATTTAAATTTAAATCCTAACCTATTACAATTTTCAATACATTTAACAATTAAACCCCGCCTATAACAATCATAATTTCAATAATTGAAATCCTAACCTATTAAATAACTTTTCAAAATTCCATTTATACGTACAATTTAATTCTTAAACGATTCATATACATTTTAATTTAAAAACTTCCAACAATTTTAATATACAATATATACATATAATTTAATATCAATTATACATCTATTTATTTCTGCAACAAATTTAATATCAATCATACATACAATATACAATATACAACATACAATCTATAATTTATACATAAAATATACAATATTCATACAACCTAATCTACAATATACAATATATCAATATACATTTAGAAAAAAAATACAACTCTTTACCAGAATCTAGAGACGACGATGTAATTTGAGGACGAAAGGAGGACGGTGGTCGACGGGTGAGGAGACGACAGACGGCGACGATGGATGACAGACAACTCTCCCTCTTTTCTCTTTTGTCTTTCTCTTTCCTCTTCTCTTTCGTGTGTATTCTGTGTTCTGTGAACACAGAACACTTAATTAACAGGGGTTCTCTCGATGCAACTCAAAAACGAAGGTCGAACCCCTTAATCCATATGTCATAAGTGAACATGTTGAGATTACTCGAGTTCAACACCAACGTTTCACTTATGGCGTTGGGAAAAATTTCTAAAAAATTTTCAAATGCTACACTTTATCCCAATGTTGTCAACCCCCACGTCGATCAAGATAGACCAATCCTGACGTTTCACTTTTTTGCATCGGGAAAAGGTTGCAATAATTGTTTAAAGGTTCAACCTTTGTCGACGTGGTCAACGCCAATGTTGCTATAGGCAGACCAATTATCGATGTCATGAATGTCGACTCAGAATTAATATGAATTTTAATAATATTTTTCCTTTTTCCCGATGTAGTACAGTACACGTCGACTGTAGCTGAGGCATCTCTGACATGTAGTTGCAAGGTGTCGAGAAAAATATATATTATTATTTAAGTGAATTGTTTCTTCGACGTCATGCGTGACATTGGAGAAGTGTTATTTTGCCTCGACATCATCAAAGCTACTCCGGTACAGACTACCATTATTGACACCTTTTCTATGGCATCAAGAAAAGCATTGTTTTCCAATGTTATTTATCCTGACATAGAAAAAAGTGTCGAGATAGCTCAGTTTTCTTGTAGTGTTTCATTCCATTAGACACACCACTTCTCAGACATAGGTGTCTCACATCAAACTAGGTTATCAATCCTCGTGCCTTTATATTTATGTTTGCTTTCATGACTACCCACTTGTCATACATATTGTCCATAACATCGTTTAAGAGTGTGTTATGTGTTAGATCGATCATGCCTTTGTATTTAAGTCTACAATGGAGTCGATCAAGGATGATTGACTAACTACTCCCTACCCTCATGTTTTAGATGGAACACACTATCGTATTGAAGAGCCAAAAGGTTCACATTTCTTAAGTTTGTTGATGGTAAGACTTGGAAAGTGTGAGATCCATATTTGGAATAAAAGAGTCATTTTGACTAAGTGTGAAGAAGAAGAAAAAAGTGTTTTAAGAAGAAGCATGCATTTTGAAGTTGGCATTCAAGTGAGGCAACGTGTTGAAGGAATATGCGTTTAATACAAAGAATTAGGTGTCTGAAGTTCAACGCGAGATGAAACCAGGTGAGAAAACGCTTAGTCTTGATTTGACAACTGTTTGCATGTAACATTAAGATTAAGCATAGTTTGAAACGTGAATAAGCTTATACATGTAATATTTCAAGTAACAGCTAACAAGGTTAAGGAGATTTAAGTTTGACAAATCTAATTTTAGAATAGTATAAATATGGGTGGAAATTAGTAGAAAGGAGGTCATGCTAAAATTCTTAAAGTTAGGGAAAGAAAAAATATTAGGTGAGGGATTAGTTTGTGAGTGATTTTCAATTGTTGTTAAATATTTTAAAAACCTCTTTTTGATTGTAATGTTGTTTCTTATGATAATGTTAAGAAATGTTTTCTAAAGAAAGCTTTTGTGTTATGCTTAAAGAAATAAATGATGTTGTAAACTATTAGTCTTATTCCTATCATGAGCTAACTATTATATGCATATGATGATTAAAGGCAACCATGTAGAAAAGGCTTGCATGGTGGAGTGAAGCTGGCCAATGTATAAAAGATGTGTATTGTGCTTGGTGGCCTGAAAAACATGAATTGAACTAGAAAATTTTACAAAGAATGTTGTTGATAAAAAGGTCATCATGGCAGTCTATACGTGGGAATGGTTCATGTTCCTGGCGAATGGAATAATGAAAGGCTAATGTGTGTTTTATGGTTTACTAAAATGAGGTGTTGAAGCCTGTTTTATGGAAATGATTTTCGTATTGTGTGCCCTAAAAGGGATTCAAAAGCTATCACTCACTAAGTATTTAACTTACGTTTTAGCTTCTCTTCCCCCCACATTACCTGGCATAAGGCCAAGGTGGAAAAAGTAAGGCAAGCTGGCTAGACGTTTGTAGGTTGGGAAGCTGCACAAGGCGACTTAGACTAAATTCTAGACTTCTTATATGCATTGAAAATGTGATGCATACTTAGATTACATAATCTCAAGCAATAAAGTGAAGTTATTGTTCTATGTCGTTTAACTATGTTTCCTTATCGCTTAAATGTTTAAGATTGAAATTTGTGCTAAGTTGCTTGAGTTTGACTAGGCAATACAACCAAGATTCAAAGACTTAAGTTGAACATTCTAGCATCTCATCTTGAGGCGTTAGTGTTGCTCAAGTCGCATTGAATACTACAACGTAAGGTCTAGAACGCGTGTAGAACGGGACGTGGCGGACCGTTGTTGTGACATGACCCTCAACTTATTAATAACAATGATGAAATGTATCTCTAACCTAAAAAGAACCAAATTGAAACCTGAAGATGAGGTTGCTCTAGGCAACTTTCATGCTTTAAATGATATCTTTATTAGAGTAGACAAGAATATCTTCAAACTTAATTAATACATTGTATAGGCATAAGACTTTGGAAGTTGTTTTATGAAAGAACTTAGAAAGTAAAAATACCACGTTCACAGAATCCATCTTTGAAATTTGAGTCCCTCAAGATGATGAAGAAAGAAACTACAGCTGATTCTATGTTTGTATACTAGACATCACAAATGAGTTCTTTTCTATCAATGAAACATATCTGATGAAAAGTTAGTTCTATAGATCATCCTTTGTTCATTACTAAAACATTTTGATACGAAAGTAACAACTATACTGAGGAAGCAAATGATATCTCCACGATAAAATGGAAACTTTGTTAAGATGTTTCTCTACTTGTGAATTAACATTTGATGAAAAATATGATAAGAATGATAAAGGTTTAGTCTTGCAGATGATTTCCAATGAAGAAGGATAACAAAACAAAGGGAGAAATGGTGAAAAAATATTGATGATTCTCTTTCCTAGTAAATAAAGCAATTTAGCAAGGTGATGAAACATTTGAACAAGCGTCTTGGTAATTATAGCTCCTCATGTGTCAGAGACATCAATAGTAGCAGCAACTCCAATATGCTGAAGAACTCTAATCCTTTTAATAGAATAAAAGAAGGTGAATAAGGAACAAACAACACTCAAAATATGCGAGACAAAAACTTTAAATGCAGATAATGCAAAGGCTTACTTCTTACAAGCGAATGCCCAAACTTTTTTAGAATAGAAACTAAGGGGCAATTAGCTACATTGTCAATTACAGAAAATGATTCTAATGATGATATCCAAATCTTGATTGGTTGTGTTTCTTTAAAAGAACATGTGCAACTTAATACTTCAACCTTGAAGTTGAATGAAACTTGAGGGCGAGACGTGTCTTCCTATTTATGATTAATAGACAAACATAACTCAAAAGCTGATTAAAGATAACCGTCATCTCTCGAGCACTATCTATGATTTAAAAAAAGACCTAAAATATCTCGATTGAAATTGGAGTCAATGTCCAAGTTTGTTTGCATGTTGAATTTAGAGACATGATATTAACAAGATTCTCAACAGGAAGCCAATTGTTGACATAAAAGATGTTGGATTCAGTAGGTATTGGAGCATTGTCCCTAAAGTTGGGCCCACCTCTTAAACTATTTTGTACGTAATCAACATTCCCATATGTCAAGCTAGATGCATATAAGGAAATGAGTGTGTAATTTATGTGGAAATTAGGAAGGTCATGTTAGCCCATATAGTTTCCATCTCTATGGCAAACCTGTGAACAAAACTCAAACATGTTTTTTTTAGGACGGGAGGTCTATAAATATATAATTTACTCATGCTTCTAAGAAAAAATTTAAATGGTAGGTAAAAGAGAATACTTGTCTTGGGGCTATTAATTGTAATGTGACCTTTATGCCTCTTCATACATCGGTTAGAAGGACTGATACTTTAACAATAGTTGCTCCATGCATGTGACAAAAAAAAAGAATTTTCTAACTAATTTAAAGTCATGTGGATCATGAACATGTTATTTATGATTATGGTGCTATAAGGAGAATTTGAAAGATAGATAAGTTGACATAAGTAAATCAAACTAAAATACTCTAAATGCATTCAATTTTAAGGATTAAACCATGTTTTAAGTTGGGAAAAAACAGAGATTGGAAAAACTCAATTTTGATCCCTCTTGGATTATTGTAGTATATGTCACAAATGATTGTAGATCACCACGAGAGTCTTCTCAACTATCCTCCGTTCTCAGAAGGAGACTCTAGGATAAGTGTGATCAATTTAAGAGAAAAATAGTATTTAAGAGAGTTGAAGCAATTGTATATGTATACTTTCAGTAAATATCACCATCAACCAATGAGAGAGCTTAATCAAATTAAACTTCATAGTTTTATAGCTAATTAGCATACAAATCAAGAACACGTACTAATTTGACA